>JAJOOH010000070.1:0-12528 GCA_029582605.1 Solanum gracilifrons | reverse complement strand
CTTCCCGACCTCTGGTAGTCAAAGCTATAGGGAGACGTGCTTCGGTCTTTCCATCGATAGAAGCAGTAGGTAGCCAAGTGCTCTCTTTGTTTGCCGCTCCTCTTCTTCCAAGGCATTGAATAAATGAAGAGAGTGACCCTAGAAGAGGAGGCAATCTCTGACATTTTACTTATACTTTACTCTCAACTTTGAGAATTTCAACTTATATCAGAGCATGGAAAG
The DNA here is from genome assembly GCA_029582605.1 of Solanum gracilifrons. Lineage (NCBI taxonomy): Eukaryota > Viridiplantae > Streptophyta > Magnoliopsida > Solanales > Solanaceae > Solanum > Solanum gracilifrons. The sequence goes on along the minus strand of JAJOOH010000070.1, from coordinate 12,306 downwards.
CGGAGATGCTGGTAATTATATACGTAGTAATGAATGCCCCTAGTTGGAGGGTTTTGCACCGAGAATGAATTAATGAATGAAATAGTGGAGTCTTAATAAGAGTAAGGATCGAACACCCGATTCCTATAACAAACGATTCTATGAAAAGAGGTTGAAAATCGCATTTTGGGAAATCTTTCTTCCCGGTGAAGCGCCTTGGAATCTACCTACGGAAGAGGTCCATGCCCTATAGGTCCATCCACGCCCCGTGGATGGCCTCTATAGGTCAGGTCCCCAAATGGACAGCCTCTAATTCAAATGATGGACCACCAGTATGAGGCGTCAAACCATCCACGGTCCGTAGATAGGGAGCCACCGATTGGCACCTGCAATGCTGTCAAGACACGGCCTAGCTAGGTGTGAATTAGTAAATTCACCCCCAAGTCCCAATTAGTATGTGGACGGTTATTTTAAGTGTTTTAAGGTATTTTAAGAGTATTAAAACATTAAAACACTCATTTATATTTCATCTCTCAATTCAAAACCCTTCCCTCCTAAAAAGTTCTCTCTAGAAACTTCATTGGAGATTAAGGTCAAGATCAAGTTAGGGTTAGGGATTTCAAGGTTTTTCTTCTTCAATTTTCAGGGGGATTCATCTAATAAGGTATGGTGATCCTTCATCTAGGGTTATTTTTCATCCTAGAATCAATTTCAAAGAAGTTTCAATGTTTTCAAGTTTCATGAAAAACCCTAGGTTTTACTCAATCTCATGGGTTCTTGCATCAAATATTTTCAAATGATAAACTATGATTATATTTATGTTTAATTGATGATTTAAGATGAAAATACTCTATGAACCCATGATTTCTCTCAATTTCTAAATTGTGCCTTATGAAGTGAGTTTGTTGATTATGAATGAATGTTGATGGATTTATGCCTAGATTGATTTAGATTATTTATTTGTATCATCATCTATGTCTAATTATGGTGAATTATTGGTCAATTGAGGAATTATGATCGTAGCCTTGAAAGGGAAAATTTGATCTGATTTCATGTTAATGTAGAATTATGCTTGAATTGTTGATCCACTTGAAAGGTGAGGTGTTTACTTACTATGTACATTGTGATCATGGCCTTGAAGGCATAGTGTTATGAATCGAAGTATTATCATGATGTTGTATGATGTGAAGGATTTACATGTGATTGACTAATAGAATGAAAATTTGTATTCAATGTATTTGTGTTAGTATTGAAAGGGTATTTCTCAATTTGACACTCATGAATGAAAATTATGGAATGTGAAGGGTTCTTATAATGTGAATGTCGAATCTAGAATTGGTAGGCAATATGCATCGTTTTCATACATGAGTGATGAATATGAATCGATAGGCTATGGCATTCCGTTCACATATGAGTGATAAATGTGTCTTGACTTAATGGCTATGAATTGATAGGCTTTAGGCATTCTTTTCATAAATGATCTAATGTAATGAAGACTGTAGAATCGATAGGCTAGTAGCATTCCTTTCTTAATGAGTCAATGTACCATGAATCGATAGGCTAGTGGCTTTCCTTTAATGAGTATAAGAATGTAATGAGGGAACATTAATCAATAGGCTTATAGCATTCCTTTCATATGGACCCTAGAGATATCCTTGAATGCACCATGGATCGATAGGCTTATAACATTCCTTCCTTGGTAATGAAGTATCATGGGTCGCTAGGCCTATGGCATTTCTCCTATATACACTAATATAATGTGAATGAAATAATCTATGGGAATGTAGGCTAAACACCGAGTGGATAAGGTTAGATGGAAACTCTCTCAATGTTAGGTTAGAGTTCCAATGAACATCTTCCTATCCCATAACTATGTGCCCACATAGGATATTAGCTAGCAGATTCCATCCGAGCTAATGTTAACCAGTTTACCTTAGAAAAGTAGATCAACCCTTACGATGTGGGATAGTTCATCAGATTCCATGATCTAGCTCTCATGGTCTATGTAGGTTAAACGCTTATTCCCATCATGTGAGATGTGCACTCTAGTTTCTTGATAGGTACTACAAAATATAGGTAGTAGTATGGGATGCTATCTATACATTGCACGAGTAGGCTTTGTAAGGGCTATAGTGAGTTCTCTATGTCTTAATGACTCAATGTATGAAAGTCCTCTAAATGCATGACTGTGTCCTAAATGAACCTAATGAAGAATGTTGGTTTAAATGCTTAAATGTAAAGATTCATGCTATACCTGGATTGCATTATGAGTTACTTCCGTGGCATGGCTACTGTATATGAATGTGCCTTGTCTAGGTTGACTTCAAAGGAGTACTTAGTGTGAGTAGTAGTATGGGATGCTACTTGCACATTCCACAAGTATGACTTAGAGTTGTCTTAGATATTGGTCTTAATGCGATGATGTGATTCATGTGATGTTTATGTCTCTTAAATGCTTTATTGTGTAAAGGTGGAAATGATGAATGATAAGTTCACTTTTGGTAACCTTAAGGTAGTGCCTTAGTGTGGATGGTGGTATGGGACGCTACCCATACATTGCACAAGTCATAGCTTAAGGGTTACTTGAGGTGGAGACTCAAGGTAAAGGTAAAGGGTAATATGTGATCTTGTTCTAATGTGAAATGGTGACTTCAATGTTGGTTGTGACTTATATTATGGCTCTCTTGTATAAATGTTCATGAAGTTTTACAAAAATGGCATAAAGCATGGCTTTCAAAAAAATATCCCTTTTAAAGCATGTTTTTGCATGGTCATCATACTTAGTACATTTCTGTGTGCTCATCCATATTTCTTTATTCTTATGAAGTGTAGGGATTGGCACTCGATTTGATTCTCCATATTGAAGCTTGGGATTAGAGTTCTCTCAAGACCTCTTTTGGTATGTCCTCATATGTCGAGGACAAGAACTTTATGTTTCTAGTTTTTTTTATGTTTTAAAACTTTTGTCTATTCTTCGATTGTAAAAGGCCGTAACCCTATCTTATTAAAGTTTGTCTAAGATGGCCATGTGAGACTTAGTATTCCGCTTCTTTATAAATGAGATTTTGATAGTTTGGTTTTAAATAAGTTTTAATTTTGCACTATTTCTCATGTCTATGCAATGAATGAGCTAAGAGGCATGTATTAGACCCCTTCAGGGTCGAGTACACCATGTTACGACTAGGGGGTGATCTCAGGTCGTGACATGGGCTTCGCTGGCAGTCAGCTGCTGCACTGGTTGTTGAAGCGGCATCCGCGTGGCATAGGCTGCTGGCGTGGCTGGCCAAGTGCAACTTTTTTTTTTCTTAAAATTTTCAGATTTTTTTTCAAAATTCAACTAATGGACCAATAAAACAAACACCTTTGACCAACTTTGACTTAAGAATATTGGATCAAATGTACTTTCTTTCTTCTTCTTCTTCTTCTTCAAGAACAACTAGAAGATTATCAAGAACACACACTAAATCCCAATACACTCAAATCAACTCGAAATTGTTTCAAAATTTAGGATTTCCTTCCATTCAACTTAGAAAACATATCTCAATAATTATTAAACTTCAATTTATCCTTAATCAAAAGATCCACTTTCAAAATTTGAAATTTTTTAAAAACTTGAAACTATTCAATGGCTACTTCACCTCTACAACTCCAAATTGAAATCTAGACTCAAAAAACACTTGGAAACAATTATCTAGTGCCAAAAACAACAAATAAAAAAAATCAAAATTTTTTGGATGATTTTGGACTTTTTTTTTTGCAAACAAAGATTAGATTTGTAGGAACAAATCTATACCAAAGCTCTGATACCAAATGATAAAGATTGAAATTGGAGATGAAATCAATTGAAATCAAATACGGAATGAAACGATACAAAATTAAGATAGATTAGAAATAAATTATGAGAAGGGAAGAAAGAAATGCTAATTGAATAAATAAACAACAAAGGAAGAAGAAAAACTTGAATTCGAAAAGAAATAACTCAATTAGAATTCCACAAATGAGCATTCTTAAGTGAAATCAAGGTTAGGAAGTCCTAAATCAACAAAGAGAATCCACCCTTAATAATCTAGATTAAGCTACACTAAGATAGACTAACCTAAAAGGATTCCACCCTTAAACTGCACTCTTGAAAAAGTTTGTTAATTTAATATTCAAAATCCATATAGTCTAAGTCTTCCAAAATAAAAGAGACTACTATTTATACTAATAAAATAATGATGACACTTTCTTTACAATTTTACATGTAATGAGATAAAGGCCTTGTTTGGTGTCCTCTTTTGTGAATTCTTGAAATTATGAGATGACCATTTGCATAAATGGCCTCTTTCTTCTTTCTCTTCACTGTGATGGACCTTCCACACATTGTAGGTCATTACTTTCTGTCCATCAAGCTCCTCTAAAGCTTTTACGTGATCCATGCTATCCATGTCATTATCAAGTTTGGTGAGTCCTTATAGTTTGGGGGCCTTGCCACCACATTTCTTCCTCCTTTTATGTCACTTTAAGTTTTCAGACGATTTCGTGAGCTAGGGCTTGTCCTAGTCACACATTTTAATAATAGTGGCTTTTTTTCATACTTAGTATGATTCTGCATCTATAGTACATGTCTTTTTTGGTGTTATATTGAGTTGAAGCTTTAAGACATATATTTCATTTTATATCCTTATTTCTATTATTTTTCATTCATAGTGATATTCTTATGGCAAACGTCTTGTTTAGGGTCTCTCAAAATACGATTCATCATGGCACGTCCAGGGGTAGTTTGGGTCATTATAGTTTTGTTGCATCGGGTGCTTATTTCAATTGTCTTTGATCAGGGTTCACTTTTCACTTCTCACTTCTTAAGGGCCTTATAACATGGCTTGGGTATTCAGTTAGACATTAGTACAACTTTTCACCCCTTGATAGATGGATAGTTTGGGCAGATGATTCAAGTGTTAGAAGACTTGATTCAGAAGTGTGTGATTGACTTTGGTGCCCATTGCGACCAGTATTTTTCCCTTAGTATAGTTTCCCTACTTAGAAGTTATCATTTCAGCATTCAGTTGAACCCATTTAAGGCTTTGTATGGTAAGAATCTCTAATTTGTTGGTCTGACACAATTGAGATGTAATCATTTGATACAGACTTGCTAAGAAATATTTTTGAGTAGGTCTATGTGATTTAGAGTAGGTTGTTGACAACCCAGAGTCGACAGAAGAGTTATTCAAATAGGAAAGTTCGAGCTCTAGAGTTTATGTAGGGTAATCATGTTTGACTTAGGGTATCACCCATGAAGGGTGTGATGAGATTTGAGAAGAAGGACAATATTAGCCCTAGATTCATTGGCCCTTTTGTTATTTTTGGGCGAATTGTAGAGGTGACCTATAAGCTAGCCTTGCCACCTACTTTGCCAGCTATACACCTGGGTTTCCACATTTACATGCTTCAAAAATTACCATTTTACCCCTCTAATAGTTTTCCCGAGTCATTTCGACTCGTTTGTAAAGTTGTCTTTGAAATTTTGTCGAAAAGTTGTAGTTTTGGAAAGTTGTTAATGGTGGTTTTTGGCAACAACTGAAGTTTCGAGCCTCGAAATGGAATTTCATTAGTTCCATTAGCTTAAGAATATGAAATTTTGTCTATGAGTGTTGTCATTTTCTGTATAGGGGTTGTTTCGTGGATTTGAGCCCTTGAGTTGGAAGTTTAATTGAATTTAGACTATGAGTTGACTTTCGTTAATCTTTGGAATACGGACGCTTAGATCAAATTTGGCGACTGATTTTAGGCCCAAATGAGGTCTTGGTTAATTTTTCAGAAGTTTTAAGGGTAATTTGGTATTTTTAATGTTATTTATGGTGAATTTCATGGATTTTGGGTCAAGAAGGCCTGAGATCTGTGATTTGATGGTTCCATTGAGTTGAAATATCAAGTTTATTTGGGTAGAATATCTAATTTGTGTACTTGAGGATCTGAACGAATTTTGAAGGTCTATTTGATGATTTTGTAACTTCTGTGAGTTGCTGGTTTGCTGAGTTCTAGTGACTAGTATTATGTTTTTTGCGATCGTTAGACCCAATCTCATGATTATGTGGGGTTATTTTCTGTGCGTCGCGATAACATGCATCATGTCATATTCGCATGGAGTTAAATCTCCAATCATCCTGATCGCGTGAGGCCCAATTGTGATCATACTGGCCAAATTAAATGAGTTCAGTGATTTACCATGAGCGATTGTGTGGCCTTGGGCCGTGATCATAATGAACAATTATGACTTGAAAAATGTTCTTTTTCCAAATCGGGGTATCAACTACATTTCACCATTGTTGAACTTTGATAACTCTTCGATGGCTATTTCTAAAGGATTTCCATGTGTAATCATTTGGGTAAGTATTTTTTTACCCTAAATCTTCATTTCCCACTTATTATTTTCAATTTTGTACATCATTCTTGTTTTGGAATGGAAATGTTTTGGGATTTGCGATAAGGGATGATTTCAACTCGTTGTTCTATAGGGGTTTCACTTATGGATTCCCAAACCTTTGGGTAACATGAATTTATAAAATAAAATTGCAGATTTCACCCTAGTTTTCAGAAAATGGTTTTTTCGACCAACTTGGCCCAATTTTAAATATTGTTGATATGGTTGTTGTTGGTTTTGAGTTCTTATTGTGATTACATAATTGTTTAAATTGTGTTGATTTGGAGACCCGTCATTTTGGGAAGGCTCAAGTATCAGAGTGATTGTTTGATTTCTTGAGGCAAGTTGTTATTTTGACTCTTTGTCAAGTGTATTGAACCTCGTATTTCATTGTGTAATTGGGAGTAATGGGAATGGTGAAGGATTTCGTATATACTCTATATTGTTAAATGACGAATGCCTCTTGCTATAGTAAGTTGGGGTAACTATGAGAATATTTTTATTTGAATGATTTAGTTTATGACTCAGATAATTGGATCAATGTGATGATACACTATTGTTGGATATTGGTGTGGATCATCATCAACATATTTGATCATTGCACATTGCATTGATGTTGTATCAATGTTGTGATGATGTTTTGTGATGATAAGAGGAAATAAGGAATGGGTCATACATTTATGGTGGATTAAGTGGAAATAGGGAATGAGCCACACATTTGTGGCTGATTCATTGAAATGAAATAAAGATCGAGCCACACGCCCATGCCAGATGCATTAAAGAGTCCCCCATGGGTCCCATTCTGAGAGACATTAACTGGGTATCTTTAGAACAGACTGTCATTACATGTTTGGATAACAAATCAAGTTTAGTCATAATTTTGACCATGTTCTCATCTCGCTCAAGCTCTTTCTTAATTTTTTCTTGATCATGCTTAGTTGTAGAGAAGACACTTGGTCCTCTATAGTATACCATGCTCTGTTCACTTTGGTCATGTCATCTAGAAACAACGATACTACCTCATATGGTTGTTGAATCAACCCACCTTGGGAAAGTCGGTTAGCCACACCTTTGTTGACTGAATCAAGACTACAATAGAAGTATTGCAACATGAAATGGTCTGGGACACCATGTGTTGGGCATTTCTAGAGCAATTTCCATACCCACAACGATGTATCATGTAGATATTCACCTTAATTTCTCTTGAAATTTTGGATCCGGTCCCTGATTATGACCATCTTCAAGGGAGGAAAGATTCTCTCCAAGAAAGTTTCAGTTAATTCATCCCAAGAAGTGATAGAATCATTTGACAATTCCGCCAACCACCTTGTAGCTTCACCCGTTAAAGAGAACGGGAATAACCTCAACCGTATGGACTTTTTTGAGATGTTTTTGAACACAGACATCCACAAAATTTTGAAGGTGTTCATGGGGTCTTCATGAGCTGAACCCCAAAACATTCCTCTCCATTTGAGCAATTATGGCATTGTTTCGATTACATGAAAAACTGCGCTCCGACAGCAGCTAGATGGCTCCTCTGGTTTGAATAACTCTCATGTTCATGTCTTTCAAATCACCCATTTGTCATTTTGTCTGTAGTGACTACCGTTGTCACTACTGTGGTCACTCATGGTATAAACCTTGATGAATCCATGATTTGGGCTCATTTAGGGTTTATTTGGATAAATTTTGTGTCCTCAAATGCTTGTTTTGTGCCAATAACTAATGTAAAATACTTGATTTCCAACTATATTGATTGGAGAACGAAGCACGGACACTAATGAGCAAAAAGGAACAAAGCAGCTAAAAGAACGAAGAAAAAAGGCCTGGTGATCACCGAGTCCATTGGGTGAATCGCCAAATGCCACTAACTCGTCTAAAGTTCTAGTGTGCCAATCCCAGAAGGAGAAAATCAATTTGGCGAGAGAAAGCAGCAGTCGGCATGTAGCTGAGTGGTTCCGTGATACAGTGTTGGATTACCCACAGTTACAGAACTTGAGGATACTGAAGGACCAAGCAAAAAGGCGATGGAACTGACCAAAGGGCGGATCGCCGAGCTGATCGATGATCCCGACTTACTGCGCCGAATGGTCCTTCGCAGCATATTTTTGGCGACTATAAATACTTTTTTGAATATTTAGTTTAGAAGGATTTTTCATAATATCAATTTTTTAATCAGTTTTGGAGATTGAGGACTGAGAGTATTGAGACAAAACTTTTCCTTAGCCTTGAAGAATTGATGGTTTCCATTTTTGAGAAATTGAAAGTTGGTCTTTAAGATTTTTCAATTTGGAAGTTTGTAAAGACAAAATTAACCGTACCCAGTTGATGGAAACACAATTTGGTAACTATTTTTATCTTTTTATGAAGTCTAGCTAAATCCCCAATTCATGTGGTTTGATTATATGATTATGGGTTGATTTAGTTTATGGGTATCACTAAATGTTAGTTTAAATGTTGTTTAGAAGTGATTTAAATCAATAATTGTGGTTAAAATTAAAGGATTGTAGTTGCAAATACAGTTCTACCTTCGTGTTTTTGGCTTGCGAGAGTGAGACGTTTTAAAACCAAGATTACTGAATTGATGGTCTGTGGGTATTGGGTTGTCATGGGTTCAGCTCGAGAGAGCAAATCCTAAATCATTTTCCACATATTCAGCTAGAGAGAGTGAATGGACTAAAGCGTAGGCTGCTCTTATTTGCTTGCTTGTTTTTGTTCGAGAAAAACCAACTTGATTTGGGGTAAATTGTTTGAGAGAAAGTTTATCCCCACTAAAGTATAGCTTGTTCACTAATTTACAGCTATTTACTAACTGTTGCAATTACCCATTTGTCTATATTAACCTATAATCGAATCACATCCTAAGAACCCGTCTCACTATTGTTATTCCTTGTTATTTGTTGCTGCTGTAGTTGATAATTTGAAACCAAAACCCCCCTGTTATTTGACATTCGTGTCACCCCCTAATTTGAATTATGTTTTTATTTGATAATGTCTATTCCTATGATTGACTTGAACATATTTGTACTTTACTCTTCAATCTTAAACACGGACCACTCCCTGTGGGATTCGACCCCAACACATTTAGTTGGGTTATTATACTGACTAGCGATCGTTGACACTTAGAATTGGATAAAGTGTCTTTGAAATGTTAATCAAAATGGCGCCACTGCTAGGGAGTGGTGTTGGTTAAGATTCTTTTGTTAAGCTGAATTTTGTTCTTGTTAGTTATAGTTGAATCTACTCACTTGTAGTTGTGGTTTTCATGCTTCTTGTTTAGAACAGAAGAAATGAGCATGTCTTGTAGCAGCAGTGACCAAATGGACCTCTCTCCTTTGAGGATGGTGATTCTTATGGATAACATCCTAAGTTTTAGACAATTCGAGGGAGAGTCATTCCATGAGTTGTGGCTAAGATTGAAGGCCCTATTGCAGTAGTGACCAACTTATGGAAGGTCTTGGCCCCAAAAATAGAATAGTGGTTGACCTAATTCCTCCAGGTGGTCTCATCCGACTACCTTATGCAATAGCAACCCAACTCCTTGATCACATGGCCAAGACCAACAAGGAGACAGAAAAAGACCAATAATTGGCTACATTGTTGACTCAGCTGGATGTCTTGGCCAATGAAGTCGTGGAATTGGAGGTAGTGTCCAAAAGGAAGGACAAGTATATCCCCCCTCACGAGCGTCGAAGGATGAAAAAGCAAGAGGGTGGGAAAATTCAAGAGGTTTTCTCACTCATTCTACACAAAGTCGAAGAACACGACAGAGTGTTGAAGGAGTTAAGAGAGAATGTCTTGATGCTAAATCATATGACGTCCTCTCACTCCATGTTCATTCAGCTACTAGATTCCCAAATAAACCTAGTGTTGTCTTGTCTCTACCCAGAGCCAGAAGAAGGGCTGCCTTATGAAAATGAGGAAAACCCCACAAATGGAACTTAAGTGGGGACTGGAGTCGTGCCACGACGTTAACTAAGGCGTTTCTTGGGAGGCAACCAAAGTGTTTATCGCTTTCTCTTTGATTTTGAAATAATGGTGTGTTGATTGTGTAGGTTAAAGTGTGGAAGGTGTTTGAAAAGTGCAAATTGGGGAGCTAAAAACTCCAGTCGGTGACTCGTCGAAGAGGTCGGCGAGCCCGACTTGGACCGTCGTTGGACTCAAGATATTTTGAATTTTGAGTGGTAAAACTCGGCGAGCCCAGAAGCAGATTGGCGAATCACCGACCAGGTCGGCGATCACGACTTTGTCCCCCGTTTGGACCCCCACATTAACTGGAGGTCCTATAAAACTCAGCGAGGTAAGTTCCCACTCGGCATGTCATCGAGTGGGTTGGCGAGCAAAATTTATGTCACCCAATAGGCGAGAACTGGGTGGTTTATAAGGGCCAACGGTTTAAACTTTCAAACTCTTTCACTTTCCCTCACTTATAAACTTCCCAAACTCACACCCGCACAATATTTTCCATATTTTTGCATCTTGTATATCGTATTAGTCATCATCTATGTGTTCAGAGTTGGATTCTTTACCGCCTAACTATACAACTTCCCGTATTCGGCTTCTAAAGTTGGTTTTCTGAACACCGAATTTATAGTTAGTGATTTTTACTCATTTGCAAGTGATTTTTTTATCTTAGTGATGTGTGATGGACCTCTCTGAGATCTTTGTTTTATGCTTGTGTGCTTAAATGCCTAGTTTAATCCGAATATCATGCCTATTATGCCTTTAATGTTAAATTCCCAAATTTTTTGTGCTTAAAAGTGATTAAAACTGTTGGGTGTTGCTTAAATGTTGTTGGGTCTAGTCGGTTGAAGTCTAAGTAACCTGCATTTGTGCCAAATGACGTAATTTGCCCAATGATGGGGCGGCATTCTTAAGGGCAAAAGTCGTCAAATGGCCAAATTTTGCCAAATCGGGAGAAGTCTGAGTATCCCGGGGGCATGGGTAGTATGGGTCTTAGTTTAATTGAAATAGTGCATGTTTTGATTTTTTTTTCCGAGGGCTGCAGGGTTGATTTTGGAAGTTGGGGTTGAAAGTATGAACGTTGGGCCGTTTGGCGAGCTGAGTCAAGCTCATCGAACCACTTGGCGATTCGCTGAAGTTCCCCTAATCACCTTTAATTTCATGCTTAATCTTGAGTTTGGTTCTGTAGCTTTCGACGAGAAGCTTGAGTTCGTCAAGTGCACTCAGAGACTCACCGAAAGTCCTTATTGATCACCCTTTCTGCACCCCTAACCCCTTAAAAAGTATTGTAGCTTTCGGTGGGCTAGTCCTTGCTCACCAAATGCTGTCATCGCTGACATGCCAAATTTTCTAGGAAATTTTGAGGCAATCCTTTCAGCGAGCCCGATCTGGCTCGCTGATACGATCAAATTGCACCTCCCTAAAGAAGCATAAGCAATCGTTATCAAGTAAAGAACCCAACTTGTAGGTTGGGGTCGATCCCACAAGGAAAATGGTTTAGACTTTACTTTAACCATAAATTATATTCAATTAGTCAAATTACTTCCAGAAACAAGTAATTAAAGGGGGGGTTGTGAAACAAATTGTAAGAATTCGATAAATAATCAATAATCAAAAGTCAATTTTGGTTGTTATCAAGATGAGAGAAATAACTAGGGTATACGTGTTCCCCACAAGCTCATAACGCAGTAATCCTAGTAATAGCAATCATTTCCTAGTGTAATACATGCAAAGTGATAAGTTAGGTATCTCTAAATCCTTGGTCCAGCATCTAGAGAATTTTACCCCGCGCCTTCGTCTGGCTACGTGTGTATAATTTACTAACCCTTACCTTTACCTCATATTAGATATCATAATCGATGTTTGGCTTAGTTATTACTTCACACCAATCGACACTAGCCTATTAGATAGTATCACACTAAATTTATGTTGATAATTCTTTTCTTGTTGATTACCTCCTTGGT
>JAJOOH010000069.1:0-15124 GCA_029582605.1 Solanum gracilifrons | reverse complement strand
ACAATCCGTAGGTCAGACCACGGTCCGTGGTCTGTGTCCGTGGATCAAGACTATTTTACCCAGCCTCTGATATGTACTACGGTCGACCAGCACAGACCGTCGTTCAATGCACGGTCCGTAAGTTTGACCGTAGATGAGGGTCAGCAGCCAGTTAGAGGAAAATTATTGATTTGGTCAACTTCAAATGGTCATAACTCTTAGCACAAAATGAAATATGTTTCCCATGACCTATGATATGATAGATAATTGAATCCTCTTTCCAACGTCACCAAGTTTGCTAAAATCTGACCTCCGAGTAAAAAGTTATGCTCGTTTTAGTGAAGACCTGCTGGAGAGACTTGACCGACGGACCCAAACGACGGCCAGTAGATCAAACGATGGACCGTCGTTCCTTCCGTCGATGGGCTTCGCCAGAATTAAGTTAGGGTTCTTTTGGTCCTTTTCCTATTTCATTGGACCCCTAAGCTACGTCATTTAGACCCTAAATTATGAGGTTTTAGTCAGTTTAAGCCTAGAAACATAACTAGAACTTACCTAAGTCAAATCATTAATCAAAACTTAGAAAAATTAGAACGCTAAGAGGAGAAAGAATTCAAGAACCCTAGTTCAAGAACGCATCAAGTTTTCTTCAGTTCCAGCCCAGAAATCAAAGGATTACTCCGTGAAATTCGTCACTAGGTATGTGAAATTTCACTAGTGGGTTCCTTTCACCCATTAGGTTTCTAGTTTTCAGTCAGTTTTTTGATTCCCTTATTATGACTAGACCTAGGGTTTCTTGAATGTTAGAATTGTTGGGTTCCTAGCTGTTAGCATGATCCAAATCAGATTAGTATGTTAATATTCAGTTTATTGCATGAATTTCAAAACCCTAGCTATGTATTTCTTTAGTTCTTGAAATACACATGCTAGGTCAGATATTTGAGTATTCAGTTATGCATGCCTCAGTTTATGAATGCATCATTACCAGATTAATTATTGCATCCTCAGTTTTGCATGTTCAGTTTGAGCTATCCAGTAACTTACAAAAATTCAATCATAATGTGTTAATCACTTAATCCATTGGGAGTAGCATAATACCGAGTTGGAGTAGGGTTCAGCGTACCCAAATAGGCCCACAACTACTAGCCACAAATACATCGGAAACTATATTTAGGTCATGTTATTTTATTATCGGTTATTAGTAGCTCCGAGGACAATAGTCATGAGTCTCTTTTCATTATTATTTTTAGTCCTTTAGATTCAGTTTTGCTAGACTTAGTTGTGGACTGTCCCAGCATTTCTAGTCAGTTAGAGGCTATTTTCAAACATAGAAAGATTCAACTTAGTATTGAGTTAATATCTTCTTTGTATTAAACTCATCAGTTTTTTTCATTCATCTCAGTTATAGTATATGGGTATTCCCCATCTTTTTATTTCTATTTATGATTTAGCTTCCACATCAGTTTATTATCTTTAGTATGCTCATGATCATGCCAGCAGGGTTAGCTTGGGATTACTTGTTGTCCTAGGTCCCGTGTCCGCATCTCGGGGGTAGTCTTGGGGAGTGACATTATGTGTTCCTGATGTGGGTGACTTGAGGCAACAGATCCTTACAGAAGCTCATAATCATAGGTATTCCATTCATCCAGGTGCCGCTTAGATGTACCATGATCTGCAGGAAGTCTTTTGATGGAACAGTATGAAGAGGGACATAGTAGACTTTATGGCTAAGTGTCCTAATTGTCAACAGGTTAACGTAGAACTTCAGAAACCATGAGGTATTACTCAAGAGATTAGCACTCCTACATGGAAGTGGGAACTGATAAAAATGTACTTCATTATGGGTTTACCTCGTACTCGCAGACATCATGACTCCATTTGGACATAGTTACTAAGTGCGCTCACTTCTTGACTATCAAGACTGCAGATTCAGCAGAGGACCACGCCAAACTCTACATCCATGAGATCGTCAGTTTGTATGGGGTTCCCTTGTCTATCATCTCAGATAGAGGTCCTCAGTTTACCTTACATTTCTTGAAATCATTTCAGAAAGGTCTTGGCACCCAGGTAAATCTAAGTACAGCATTTTATCCACTAACGGATGGTCAGGCAAAATGTATTATTTTGACCTTAGAGGACATGTTGAGAGCTTGCATGATCGATTTCAAGGGTTGTTTGGATGATCACCTACCTTTCATAGAGTTCACATACAATAATAGCTTTCATTCCAGTATTCAGATGGCCCTTTATGAGGCCCTATATGGGCATAGATGCATGTCCCCAATTGGTTGGTTTGAAGTAGGTAAAGCAGCCTTGATAGGGAAATATTTAGTTTATGAAGCTATGGAAAAAGTTCAGCTCATCAGAGATAGACTAAAGACAACTCAGAGTCATCGAAAGTCCTATGTAGATTTGAGCAGAAGGGACTTAGAGTTTGAAATCGATTATTGGGTCTTCCTGAAGGCGTCACCTATGAAGGGGGTTATGAGTTTTTCAAGAAAGGGAAGATCAGTCCTAGATATGTAGGTCCTTATAGAATCTTGAAAAGGGTTGGTAATGTGGCTTATGAGTTATAGTTGCCAGCAGAACTAGCAGCGGTATATCCAGTCTTTCAAATTTCCTTGTTGAAGAAGTGTCTGGGTGATCTGGCATCAATAGTACCATTAAAGAGTGTGGATAAGAAGGATAGTCTCACTTTGGAAGAGGTGCCTATTAAAATTCATGACTGTAAGGTTCTTGGGTTGAGGAATAAGGAAGTCGCTTCAGTGAACGTTTTGTGGAGGAGTCAGTCCGCAGAGAGAGCTACTTAGGAAGAAGAAGCACCCATGATGGTCAAGTATCCTCACCTCTTTCCTTCCGATTCCGTTTCAGCTTAAGGTAATAGTTCCTCTCCAGTCTCTCAATTTACTCTTGTGTAATTTAGTCTCAACGTCTTGTTCCCTCAATTATTCTTGCATTTTAGCATATTTGCATGTTCTTGGAACTCAGTTCAGTTATATATCAGTTACTAGTACCTAGTTCTGGAATTGCAGCTCCTTTCCTCCAGACTCCGCTTGTTTAGACTTTATTCGGGGAAGAATGTTCCCAAGGAGAAGATAATGTAACACCTCAGACCTCAAAATGAAGAAAATTCTAGTTTTCAGAAAAACTGGTGCCAGTACCAATGGAACTACCCACAGATCGTAGGTGGGGTTCCATTGTTAAGGCCCAAATGTTGATGGTCTCTGATCACACCCATTGTCGACCAGTACGATCAGTGGTTGGACCTACGGACCGTAGGTGAGGGTCAGCAGCTAATTGGAGGGAATTGGTTGTTGGGTCAACTTCAAAGGGTCATATCTTTTAGCAAAAAATGAATTAGGTGGATTATGCCTATCAAATTAAAGATAATTTAATCATCTTTCCAACGCCACCAAATTTGCTAAAATCCCAACTTTGAGTAAAAAGTAATGCTTGTTTTAGTGAAGCCATGTGTGGCAGACCACGAACCACAACCGCAGTCAACGGTTGGTAGTCCAAACGACGGTTCGTAGGTCCCTCCATGGATGGATTTCGTCAGCTTTTAAGTTAGGGTCATTTAGGTCTTTTTCCAATGCGTTGGGGCCCTTAAACTACGTCGTTTAATACCTAAACTACATCGTTTTACTCAGTTTAAGCCTAATAACTTAGTCAGACATACCAAGAACCCTCATTCTCAAAAAATCATCCAAACTTAGAGCAAAAAGGAGAAGAAAAAGGTGCCAGTTTCCCAAGAATAATCAGGAGGTTTGCTTCAAGTTTCTTCCCCGAAATCGAAGGATTTCTCCATAGATTTCATCTCCAGGTATGTGGGATTTCACTAGTGGGTTCCTTTCAGCCACTAGGTACCTAGAATTCAGTCAATTCCTTGATTCTCCATATATTGTTTAGACCTAGGATTTCTAAACCCTTGGATATTTACTGTGATTTAGCTGTTGTAGTATCTTAAATCGAAATAGCCTGTTTCTTGGAAATTTTGCTTAATTCCTTGTATGAAACTCAGAACCCTAGTTGTATATATTCTCTTGGTTTACGAAGTATACCTGCTAGGTCTATTGAACAAATAATCATGCTCTAGATTTTGAATGTTACATTATCAGTGTATAAATGTTGCATTCTCATATTGCATATCAGTATTTTTAAGCTATTCAGTAATTCAGCATTTCAGTTACATTTGTTTCATATACATATTCAGTTGGGAGTAGACTTAGCACTAAGTTGGACTAGGGTTCAGTGTACCCTCATAGTCCCAGAACCACGTACCCCTATAGGAGTATAAGTCCCCTCTGTTGAGCATCAGAATTAGTGATCACGCCAGTCATGCCATTATACCATTGGCAAGGTATATTGGGTCCTCTCGATGGGGCATACACATCAGACTCCATGTTTAGCTTACATGGTTTTATGTCGGTTAATAGTAGCTCTCATAGTCAAACTCATAGTGGATTTGACCAGGTTTCCAGTATATACTTCAGTATTCAGTCCAACTTATTATTTTCATGATTATTACTTGGTCATTGCATTCAACTTAACTTTATCAGTTATGTTTCAGTATTTATATTCTTTCTCAGTTTATGTCATTTCTCAATTATGCTTTGTTCAGCTTACATATATTTGTTCAGCTTGGTATCTATATCATGCATGCTCAGTTACATTCTAAGTACTGACACAGACTTTGTGCTACATCCTTTCATGATGTAGGTTCATGTACTCAACATTCGAATCACGCTTAGACTAATTCTAGGTCCGCATTCAACAACTTCAGTGGTGAGTCTTCATATTCCGAGGAATATAGACATGTTTTCATTTTAGTCTTTACTTTCAGTTTTGTTAGAGTTAGCTGGGGGCATGTCCTAGCAACTCAACTCAGTTAGAAGCTTTTTAGACATAGTAGTAGAATCAATTTGAATTGTTAAGTTTAATCTTTCAGTTTTTATTAAAACTCTTAGTATGTTTTATACATTCAGACTAGTTGGTTATTCCCCACATTCTGTTATCCATGTTTTAGCTTCCGCATAGTACATTTTTTATTTAGTGATTCTCTCTATGCTTGATATTTGCCAAACACAGGGTTAGCTTAGGGTCACTCATGATCCTAGATCCCGTGTTACGTCAAGGGGGTAGCCTCGGTGCGTGACAAGTAAGGTAGACCATAAAGTATCAAATGAAAGCTCTCTGAGTCCTCTTTCGACCGCCACCAAGTTTGCTAAATTCTGAGTTTTGATGAAGGAGACATGCCCATTTGAGTTCATTCTGTCTGATTAAGAAAAACGATCTGAATTAAGGAGGAGTATTTTAGTAGTTTCCTTACCCCACAAGCCTAAATCATTTTTAGTAATATTTTATGGGTCTAAATTGATTGAGATCATTTTTCACAATTCTAAACACGCTTACGGTTTTTAGGGAGAAGTTCAAGAGGAGAAAAAAGAGAAGTTCAAATGTTTGTTCAAGATTCTTGTGATCTTCGAGGAATTTCGCCGAGGATTTTATCTTTACGGGGTGTATGTAAGCTTTCATAGTGATGGATTCGTTCACCTTCATGCCAATCATGAGTTTCTTGAGTTAATTTCGCCCATGGCAATCATGTATTGAGGTTCTTCATGAGTTTCTTGAAGTTTCGTTCTTAAATCTTTAATAATGGGATTTGATGAGTTGTTGGTGTGAATGTTATGATTTTGAGAGTTGTTTTTTAGTATATTTTCTTTTACTTATGTTGGGTATATGAATCTAAGAGAGTTTGGGAGGAATCAATCGATTCTAGGAGAATTAGGGCCAAAAATCGAAGAGGACTATTCATCGGGTTTTCTGGGCAGGGCCTGGGGCGTCGTGTCACCGATGCTCCAGGAAGGCAGGTGTGCCGCGCCAGCTGTGCACCATAAATGGTTCTCTGTAGTTTAGAAGTTGGCTCCCTGCGCCACTCAGTAGGCCAGGGTCGTCCTTTTTCCGTCGTTCACCCCGTCTAAGTTCTTTTAAAATGAATCTTCACTCTCTTCCTGATTCTAAACTACATCTAATCATCAAGAGATCTTTTAAATCATAAGTCATAACTCTTGAATTCATAATTCATAATTCATAATTCAAATTTAAGATAGAGTTAAGAGTAAAGTTTGAGGAAGATCTTTTGAGTCATTTTGGAAGTCTTTTGCAAACTTTGAAAAACTTGTTTAAAGACATGAGTAGTTGAGTATGAGGATGAGGAGAGTTGAGTTTAATTTTTCAAAATGAATAAATGGGAACTAATTATTCCCAAGAGTAAATAATTTTACATTTAAAATGAAAGGAAACTATGATTTCCAAAATGCGTTCATGAGGAGTTTTGAGCATTATTTCTTTCAAGAGACCCTTTTGAGTAATACTCTCAAAGTTTGAGAATGAGGAAATGTTTTTAAATATATGACCATGAATTATAATTTTGGCAGTAGTATTGAGTACCGATATGGAGACGATTTCAAACAACTCAAAGTCCTCATAAATCATGTTTGCCAGCATAGGTAAAAAGGATCATACTTTTTAAATGATTCTTTATTGCTTTTTGAGCATAGCTTAGGATCCAGTTAGTTGAGCATGTCCTATACTCCGGCAAGGTATAGGACAATTCTGACAGCATGGGCGAGACGTTGTATCATCACATAGCTCATAGTGATGGTTGTTGGTTAGAGAATCTCCCAAAGAAGAGTAAAAGAATTATTATTGTATTTTTAAATACATTGAGTTATTATCTACTATTTTAAAAGCTTTCTTTATAATGCATCTCTATTGTTGCTTTTATCGAGATGAGTTGAGTATGTTCTTCCTTTTTATCAGTTCAAGCTTATGTTTGTGCTTTAGAGTTTCCCTTGCATGCTCATACATTCCATGTGTTGACATCATTTGGCCTGCATCTTTCATGATGCAGATATAAGAGTTCAGGGTCATCAACAGGCGCACGGTTGATACCACTTGCTTTGGTAAGCCTCCTTGCTTTCAGAGAATTTCCATTTACTTTTCAATTTTTAAGGATTTCGTGGGTCTTGTCCTGATTTCCATCATTGTCAATAGAGGTTTCATAGATAGTAGTGTTTCAAGGAGTCTTTTCCATTTCTATTGTTAAATGTTTAAGACTTGAGTTTAACAGTTATGTTATTGAACATTTCAGACAATATTTAGTTCAACTAATTTTAGTAATGATGTCTTTTATGAGTTGAGTTATATTAGAGGGTCCTTTATTGTTGAGTAAGTCTTCCGCTGGGTGTTAAGTCAGGCCAAGGGTTCGCTTGGGGCCAGTGATGGTTCTCGAGTGCCAGTTATTCCCAGGGTGTAAGCTCGGGGCGTGACAGTGAAATAAGTTAAGCATTGCTCTAAAGGAAATTAATTAATGAATTAAATTCGTCAGTAATTTAATTTATTGTTTAGTATCTTTAATCTTAACATGTGGAATTACATAAGTGTTTAATGGGGAATTTCATAAAATAATTGGAGGAGTGTAATTACAAATTTCTAGTAGAATAATTTGTAATTTATCATGGTAAGTATAATTCAAATTAATTTTTTGAAGTTATTTTCATAGTAGGAAGTCTCAGTAATTAATTTTTTTGCCCCTACAGTGTCCATATTTAACTATAACTCAGAATCTCATTTCTAGGGGAAAAAAAATGAGGATCTAGCGGGTGTTTTCTTGTTCAAGAATACAACGCCTTGTTTTTCTTCTCCTTTTTGGGTGAGGAAGAAATATCTATAAGTAGGGATATTCTAACCTTCAAAAACATATTAGTTTTCTATACTTTATTCGATACTTACCCACCGAAGTATTGAAAGAGTTCGGTTGTGAACTTGGAATGACTAGAGAAGATCGCATAACTTTGTCTAACATGTGGTTCGCTTGAAGGTCTAACTAACCTGTTGATTTTCTTGAAGGTATCCTCTCACGCTTCAAGAGGTAATTGTCAAATTTAAATTTCAGCAAGTTTATGTGTTTTAGTATGATTATATGTGTTCAAGCATAAACCTATGTGTTGTCTATTATTAATGTAAGCAACACAATTCTGATATGCTTCCGATGTGCATATAATTTTCCAACAGTCGCATCCATTAGTTTTAGTCAAAATAATAATTGAGGTCGTCCATCGGTTTTCGACGATATTTTAGTAGTGTCACCATATTGCCTGCAACCATCAACCACTAGCTACTATATATCCACCACACCAACACCATCCTTAATTGATACTCACAACTACCATCAGTAGCCATCACCACAATAAACCATGAAGAAAATAAAAAATATCCAATGATATAATATGGGAACAAGTGAAAGACCCAACAATAATTACATAGAAGAAACTTTTAAGTTTTAAAATTTGTGAGAAGAGGTAGGAGGCTTTATACAATAGCTCATGAACTCTTAAATCTCCCTACAAGAAAATATTTGGCACAACAACCCTATTTATAATATTAGAAAACCAAATTAGGCTATGACTTGAAATTTGTTCCTGTATGACTTTGAATGAAACCTAATAAGACATGAATTAAATAAATTCCTAAATATTAAATCCTATACAACTTTGGATTACCAATCTTTGTTTAATTCCTACATAGCCTCCTTAAATCAAGATCTTCAAACTTGAGTCATGAAAAAATACCATGTCTTGTGAAAGTCAATACCTTAGCTTGTCCGTCAATTTCTAAAAATATTTAGTGTCAACAAAATCATGGTGTTATCTTTAGTTAGATTCAGTTTCTTTCCAATAAAAAACCAAAGTCAATTTGGCTTTAATTTCTCCACATTAAACAACTACTAAATATCATCATCATATTTTATCGCTATCTTGGATTCTTGAATAAATATTATTTCCTTAAATTATATGTTTCTTCAATTGGTTTTTACTTGATCTTAAGTGCACGTTCGACACTAATTAGCCTTTTTGTCTATGGTGGAGTACTATTGTCAACAAACAATTTTACTTGTTCCACAAAACCTACAATTTCGAATAATGGATCAAAGTTGATTGTATCTTTAAAATCCATAATAATGCACTACAACTGCGGGTCTGGATCCTTAATTGATTGTGCAACAATTTTGGGTAGATCATCATAAACATGTTCTTGATGAGTCCTTTTGCTTCTTACTTTAATTACTAAGTTGCATCGTCAATACTTTTAAAAAAAAATCTTGTACAATGTCAGTTATTTCTATTTATTTATAAGTAGCCTCACCTTGTATATACCGATCGCGTGTATTGCATATATCATAACTCATGACTTAAAATACTAGACTCGCGAAAGAGCACCAGCTCCAACCAAACTATCAGTTCTGAAATTGGGTGATCTGTTGCGGATATGCTGTACTATATTTCCCTTGAGTGTATGAGTAAAGATAAAGAATTTGAAGTGCAAGAATATAAGTTTGAGCCTTGTGTTGCTTAAAAATTCAACTTTTTACAAGTGAATAACTCAGTTATTTGTAGACAACAAATATTACACATCAACCAATGAGACTGCTCCGCTTGGACATTATAGTACACTGTCCAGTGGAAATGCTCCATTTAGAACATACAGAAATATGCGCACCAGCTATAAATTTCCCCTAGAGTCTCTTCTTTCCTTGCCTTTTAATATTGTTCGAGTGCCAGGCGTCCTTTCCTGTGCGACCATGTGTTCAATGATGATTCCCCCGTACATATAGATATTTAAATTGAAGGAAAAATAAGAAGGGAATATGATGAAAGGATATGATGTTTGAAGGTCCTTAACTCCTAGTCTCAAGAGTCTTATTACACATTTCAAAAGCATAATTTCAAACAACATCTCCAACTTTCAGCAACTCTTTTCTGCATCTTTCACTCACGAATAAAATTCGAGGACTAGGCATTAGGAGGTTAATCTGATGAAAATGTTGTTTTAATAGAGCTTTCACTAAAATGGAATAGTAAAAGGACCAGTAAAGTTACCACAAAAAGCAAGATGATATTATACACATGACACAAAGCATAAAACTTAAATGGTGGGATATGTTGATTCTCCTTTGATCTATTCCATCTCCTAAAATAAGAAGCAATACTCTATAAAAGTATTATGTATAAACAAATTAGAATTTATCTCATCAGCTCCTCATCTTATCTTGAGGATGATTTAGTGTTTTACCGCTAGCTAAGCCATGATTCGGGACAACACATGAATTTTGTAAACCAAAAATTCATTTCTCCCAAAACGTGTGTGCCTAAGATCGAAATATCCTCCCCACCATTAATCTTAACATGAATGATGCGGCTTCTACCATCAAAATAATAAATTCAAATTAGTCGATGAATAGAAATAGTCAAAAGAAAAAAAATGTGTAAGAAGGGTCAACTACATCCTTACATGGATTATCTTCTTTTTAATTTTAAAAAATTAGAAAATAAAGTAAAAATTATTTTTTTTTCACTTCCATTAGTGGAAAATGGTATATATGAATCTTTTATGTAACAATAGGGGTGTATCTAAGCACTTTCATAACGGAGGTATATCAGCTCTGAATAGAAAAGCTTAGGGATAAATCTAGTCTTTTTTCCTACTTTTACTTATGGTGAACTATACAACTTGAAAAAAAAGAAAATAAAAATAAAATATATATATATATTTGAAAGGTTAGCAACAAAAGGAAGAGGAAAGAGCAGAGAGAAAAAAGTTGCACTTGTTTCTTTTACAACATATCATTCTTCATATTCCTCTTTCTTGTTTTACACGTGCATTTCTATATCAGGTTTCTTTTTTCTTTGGTGCCTTTTTAATTTTCTGAGATCATTCTCACTTAGTTAGGCATTTTTGTGATTAAGAAGTGTGTCACTTGACTCTTTTAGAGCATATCATTGGTGATATTTCTCATTTTCCTCTTCTTTTGTCCATATCGACATTTATATGTAGGGTCATTTTTGCTTTCATGTGGCTTTTTGATTTCCTAGTTCTAGTCTCACTTAAATAGTCTGGTAAAATTTTAAGATCCTAAGTCTTTCGAAAGTTGGGAAACGAAATTGATTTAGCGAAAGTGTTGGACAAAATAAAAGTTCATTTGCGTCTTTTGGCTAATCTCATATTACTCAAAAAGTCATCATTTGTTCAAGTTTACATATCACGCTAACCCGAACTAATTATTACTATCTATGTGGCAATTTAAAATCATTTTGCACCCTTCAACACATACGGTATGGTACAAATTAAGCGAACTTGTGTGCAACAATTGCTGCAAAACAACCTTAACCTAGCAGAAGCTGAAATTAGGAGGTAAGTGCCTTGCATTGTCAACTCTTAGAGCATCGCTATTTGTTCTCTTCTAAAAACTTCTCTATGCATAGTGGCAATGTATATTTAGAGCCATTATCTTCACCCAAACTCACAATGGTGGCTATTATTGTGCCCCATTTTTCTAAAAATGGGTTATGCAATAACGTGTTAACTCTTTTAGGATTAATAAAAAAAAATAAGAGTCGTCACCTAACGAATTAAAGGTGCTTTAGGACATCATTCTATCCTAATTACAAACAAAATTAATTAAAAGGGTTTGTGAAACCATAGGTCATGTAAGGGTTTAAGTTACCTTAAAAGGAATGTGTTAAGCACCCTTCGAGGTCCACAAATGTGGGTCCCAGACGAATCTTGTGAATTATGTGAGGATTTAACATGGAAAATAAGGTCATTATGAGATAAAAAAATATTTAAAAAGATATTTAGGACGTGTGAATAAATTTAGCATGAATCGATTATTATATAGTTAATACAAGCCTAGGCGAATAAGATAGTTAGACATGCAAACTTGTTTTTTGAAACAAGCAAATTAAATCTATGCGTGTTATAAAAATTGGCACATACAGTGGCGATGAAGCCACAAAAAATTATGAATTCAAAAAAACAAAGCAAGATTTTCAAGTAGCAAATACAAAAATAAGATACTTGCAATAGTAACAAATAAAGAAGAAGAGGTTGACCTGATCGCTTCTAATAAAATGCTTAAAGTTTTTGGATAAAATGAAATAAAAGGAAAAGCTAAGTAAAAATAAAAGAACCACAAGAAGAAGAAAGGACAGGAGAACTAACTTGATTGCTTTTAAATCAAAATAAAAAAAATATATCATGCAAATAGAAATTTAAATAAATCGACAACATATAAAGTTAAAATTGCTAGATAGATAGATGGAGAGAGAGAGAGAGAGTGAGAGAGAGAGAGAGAGAGATTAGGATATGCGAAGGCTAAGATGGTCCCAATACGATGTTACTTTCTCTATTGCATTTTTATGATCAACTCTCTTAAATGCCTTAAGAAAAGAAGAAAAGTATTTTTTTTTAAATATTATTCAAGAGGACTAAATATAATATTTTGATATTTAAAAAGTCGTGTGAAGCTAAAATATAAGTATTTTTTTTTCTATATTAAGATTATATCAAAGCTAAAATATAAGCTAAAATATTATTCATGCCCTGGTCCTACTTCCCCATCATGTTTTGCACATACACCAAGTTCATAAACAGAAGCAAGAATATGACATTAGTGGGGTTTAAATAAATGAATTAACATGTCTAAATTTGCAAAAATAAGCCACAGTCATTTAGCATATATAAACCCGTCTCACATATGGTCTCTCATCATTGCATGCTTCCCAAAGGATTAGAAACCATACGGGACATACTAACATAAGTATTATTTATGCTTAGAGCTCATCTTAGAGGGGCAAGAAATCTGCCTTGAATATTTTAATTAGTGTACCCAATATTTCACCAACATATAAAGATTTCAAAATGTTAAGCATGATAAAGCGAAAGACATGTTTAATGATAAACACATTTACCACTCATTCTTGAGAAACAATCTTATGTTAATCACACTTAGTCAAACACTTCTTTTTCTTGCTCATTTCCCTCCATGAGCAATTCTCTTTCATAGGAATAAAAGTGTTCAACTTTTGCTCTCTCTACTTGTTTGACTTGAACTGGCCATGATTAGCTGCTTTATCTCATCCAAAATGCTTCGGAATTGACCTTCATCGAAGAGAAGTCAAGATATCTGAAGTCTAGAGAAGAATACATACTAAGATTAAAACATTAAAGGTATGAGAATGAGTAACAATATAATTGTACTATATGTTTCAAGACGTAACTAAAATTAAATTGCAAGTTCAACAATCATTCACATCTCTAGTAATTACTTATCCCCCAATATGTATGATCTAGCTCTCCCCTTTTTTTTAAAAAACAACTGTAGTTTTTTTTATATTGGAGGTAGGAGAAGGGAAAATGGGGAGGAGATTACAATGTGGGGAATTAAACCTTGTGTTCTAGATATCCCAAGTTTTAGCTCCAACTTTTTTTTTTCAAGTGTTGTATGGATCAACTTGTTGAGAGCACTGTTTAGAAGATTAGCTAAATTAGGTAGACCCTCTCCAACCCACCTTTATTTTACTCTCCATTCTGTATATTTGGAGAGTAAAATACAGAATGGGTTCTCCAACCATCCTCCATTTCACTCTTTATTCTACACTTATTGAGAGGTGAACAGTAGTTCTCCAAATGTGGAGAACTACTATTCAATCTCTATTTTACTTTTTAATTATTTTATTATTATTTCTATTCTTTTGTAGTTAACATATTATTTTTCAGATCAGACCATTAATTAAATATTTATTATACGTAATTCTTTTTAAATGTAATATAATATTTTAAAAAGTATATTATTTAATACTATTTTCATCCCGAATTAATAACATTTTATTTTTTAAAGATATTGATCACTTTAATATAATTTGATATTATTATAATTGTTACTATGATGAATGCACAAAATTAAAATGATAAGATGAAAATTTTAATTTAAAAATATAATACATAACATAATAATTTAAATACGAGATAACAACACAATACATAACATAATAATATTATCACAACAATTTTGGTTGCAATTTATGTCCATTAATTTTTATATTATTTAATATTTAATTGAAATTTAGAATAAAATAAAATTTATAAATTGAATAAAAGTTTATATTACATGAAATTATATAAAGTGATCATTTGAAAGAAAGAAAGAAAGAAAATTATATTATGAAATAAGAAAATTATATTATGAAATAGAAATAATAATATAATATTGAGGAGAGAAAAAAAAATTCATTTAGAGAGAATAAAATAGATAATTGAATTGGAGTTGATTGACTGAAAAATAGAGAACTTGAGTAAATAGAGTGAAGGGTTAGAGATGCCTTATATACTGATTAGTTGACGAAGTGTATAAAAAGGGACGATATAAAGGTCTATGACACAAGTTGAATAATACATATCAATATTTTTTCTCTCTGAAATCAATCATCTCTATTGATTATCCTCTTCTTTCTTCTTCATCTCTAAAGCTTAACATGGTATCAAAGCTACTAAGCTTGTAATTGTAGCTTAATTGTCAATTCCATTTTACTAAATTCTTTGGTTCTTTTCTTTCTCAAACTCTCAAATAACAATCAGATTTCTTAAAGTTTCGAAATGGATTCCAATGGAGAATTAGGGCAAACACCAGTCGTCAACCCAGTCCAAACATCTAATGAAGGTCTGGGAATTAGAATTACGGTCGAATCAACACATCCACTGTTTCTTATTCCAGGAGATACTAGTGGAATCTTCTTGATTTCATTTCAATTGAAAGGAGCAGATAACTATTTGCTCTGGTGTAGATCGATGCACATTGCTCTATTAGGGAGAAATAAGTCGGGCATGGTGAATGGATCATTGAAGAAGGAAAGACTTCACAACAAATATGCCTATCAACGGTAGCGATGCAACGTAATTGTTCTCTCATAATTGATGAAATCCGTAGCCCAAAATCTTATCAAGGGCATAGCCTATGCTTTTAGTGCACAATCAGTATGGGAAGATCTTTGAGAAAGATTTGATAAGGTAGATGGTTCTCGTGCCTTTAATATTCACAGGGAAATTGCTACTCTTGTTCAAGGAACTTTGTCAATGTTAGTCTACTATTCTAGGCTAAAAGACCTATGGGATGAATCTGACAGTTTGGTTCCTCTACTTAGCTGTAGTTGTGTCAGTTCAAAGGATTTTCTTGCTCATTTACAATGACAAAAGTTGTATCGATTTTAATATTCAAGCAGGAATCCAAATCTGGCTTATGATTCCC
>JAJOOH010000068.1:0-31411 GCA_029582605.1 Solanum gracilifrons | reverse complement strand
CCCCCCCCCCACGTCTACATGGTTGTTTTAATTTAAAAATAAAAATAAAATTCTAATCGTTGCGACAGTTCAGGTCAATCGAGAAAACCCCTAGGACCCATTATGGTAACCCCACCCCCCCCAAACCAGGCCCTAATCAATATTAAGCGTAACGGGTCTACCAGAACTGGTTTGGACCGATAATACATGGACCCCTTGCTTGCCTTAGTTAATATTCTCTTTGTTCCAAATTGTTTATCTGGTTTTGACTGGGCACAAAGTTTAAGAAAAGAAAGAAGACTTTTGAGCCTTGTGGTCTTAAACTAAACATATATAGAATCTACCAAAATGCCCTTTAATTTTTTGGCCTTAAACATGTCATGTGGAAAGATAGAATTAAAGAGTTGCCAAAAAAAAAAAAATACATTCTTTTTAAAACAGATTAAAAAAAGAAAGTAAGACAAACAAATTGAAATGGAGGGAGTGCTACTTATGGGGTACAATTTATGAAATTGTATTCAACTTGAAAGGACATTTTTGGTTTGTCTAATGCAAATACTATTGCACAGGATGGTGGCAAGATGTGCTAGGTTGTTGCCATCTTCCATTGTTTTTGTTGGAGAGCCCTACTCCTCTTAACGAGGTGCTAGTTCATAGACATTTATTTTTGAACGAGCCAGGGGGACTTGTACTGTGCCATAATTCTTATCTACAACTTTAGAGGTCGTATGACATATACTATGAGGTCTAGCTACATGCCTAAGACATGATAGTGATATGTATCATCTACTTTGATTCCGCACATTATTTTGATTCTTCCAAAACTTTATATATTTAATTGAATGAGAATCACACATTTTATGGAATATTATATTGCATTGTTCATGAAAGGGTAGGATGTCATTGTGCTTTGCACAGTATTAGTTTAAGGCATTGGGTGTCGGTCACATGTGTACCCCCTAAATTGGGGTGTGACATTAAGGACAATTTTATATCTTTTCCAACTGCATTGAGTCGGTGAGCAGTAAGTAACCACTATAACAAACTGTCGTCTAATAGTGGTCGAATAGAATGCAAGCAATAGATAAACTATTTTCCATGGTCAATATGCCATAGAGCCAACTAATTTTATTTTATCAAGGAATCTCACACAGATGAATGCAATCAGTTTCAAGTTCTCACCGATTAAACGTTCCGCATGAGACTTCCCAATGTTTACAAATTCATGCTGAAGGAACTGCAAAAGAGTCTGCTTTGATGTTTCCGTTATAAGCCGTTTGATAAGAAGTATGTCCACAGCAGACGGATGGTACTTGGTCTCAAGAGGAACTGAAGGCATTATGTCTGTTCTTCTGGTGAACCTTATAGTCACATTTTTCCTACGATCAATTCAAAACTAGAGTGAAACCGAAGAATGCAGCACATATTTTACGAACTCAAAATTGTGGACGTGCTTGTAGCTTGCACAAACAAATTAATTAAAACAAAGGGGGAAAGAGAAGGGAGAGGGGTGAAGGGGCGGAGGGGAGATAGAGAAAGTACTCAGGAGAATCTGATACGAATTGGAAAAGGAATTGGGCATAGGGCGTGATGACAGCCATTTGTCGCATATAATGCAATATCTTGGACTGTAAACACAGAAAGAAAAGATCAGTTTTCAGAAATATAGAAGGTGAATTATTTGATTAAGTTTGCTTTCAATACATGAATGAGGTGAAGCTTAAGAGAACATTTGTCACAACTATTCAAGAACTACATACTCGGTACGTTGTCCAGTTCCCTTCAATAACAATCTGGATTTCAGCACCATGCCACCGTTCTTTGTTTTCCCCTTTTTCATGTATATGAATGTGAGGAACATTCCTGAAAAGAAGGCGTAATACAGTGATATACCTTGGAAAACAAAAACAATATAATCCCGTGTTACCATGCATTCTGAAATATATCTTTCTATTTCTATGTCATCTCATACTTGTGAATATCAATATCCAGCCTACAGAATGAGGTATAATTTTGACTGTTCATGGAAGATGTAATCTCAATGGGAAGTCCTGTACTCATCTTGGACCAAATCAATGCCTGTAGAAATGAGAGAAAAGGATAAGTTCTTAAATTATGCTCCATGCTGACATCCATTGAGGTCTGGATGAGCGCAACTAAAATGGAAAGAGGAATTACAGGCTAAAATCACTGGAAGAAGCATTCTAACAGTAAAAAAATATTCTCTTAATTCAGAAACATAATCCACCACCCTTGCAACCACCTCCTATAACAGAGAACAGAAACAAGAAACAAGACAGGGAATATAACACAAATAACTAAGACACAAAAATATAGAATCAGAAGAATGACAGATGATCAGGTCAAGACCAATTGCTCAACATACCATCTTTGCACCAAGACCAAATTTCCCACGTGTCTGTTTCAATCCATACTTTGTTCCAGACAAAACTGCAGAAGCACACTTCATTAGAAAAACGATCATGTGTAGTAAAACAGAGTTACAATATTCAAAGGTTTCCACTTGGATCTATGACAATCTTAGGAAAATATGTCCTAATAACTAAACTAGAGAAGCCAGTATAAAACACCTTTGCTCCTCCCAATTGAAGGTCAAGAAAAAATGAAAGAAGTTGGAACATGACAAAAAGCAGGAACATGCAAAAGTTTCCACCGGTAAAAATGGCAAGCACATCAAACCTCGTCCAAACATATTCGGGATATCATCATGTGGCATTCCTCTTCCATTATCCTATATTAGAAACAAAGTACAGTAATTAAAGTCTTTTAGGGAAGAACAATCTTCCACTAACTTGCCAAATTGATTTAATTCAACAATGTACCTTTCTTGTCTTACATACTGAGAGCAGAGTCAGCATATAGAAGAACAAAGAGAAACAGAGCATACCTTGCATGTCACCTTATAATACGATGCCTCCCTACCCTTAGCTGCTTTTGTAGCTGCGGGGTCTTTTACTTTCTTCCCAAGAGCAGCATTCTTTGCTTGAATCTCTAGAACCCGAGCCTCCTTGGCAAGTCTTTTCTAGACACAGTAGTTAGAAAAATATTTCACTAATGAAATCTGCTAAATGTCAAACAGTGAGCATAAGATATAAATCACAACGCCATCTAAGTGAGAGTAAATCACTGCTTACACACCTCACGAGCCTTTGCTGTCTCAAAATCATCATATAGGGCTTCATCTCTACGTTCATGGTCAGCCAGACCAATCATGGAATTAAATTTACTTCTACCAATCTCTTCACTACAGAAGCAAAACAAAAAACAACACTAAGCTTTGAAGAGAGGTTCCCATTAATGTATCTCTGTTAGCTCATTGAAGTAGTTATCTAAAATAGACAAAATAATCACTTACATGGTTATCTCTACAACTGGAAGTTCAGAGATGGATTCAGCAGAATCAAGTGCATTCTCAACAAGTTCTCTCACAGTAGTGTAAAGACATTTCCCAGGCTGAAAATTTGAAGAAAGACTAACTTGATTAACAGCGCATTTAGTGTATCGTTGCTTAAGTAAGTTCCACCTCATGAAAATTTTGAGCTATTAAAAAAGGGAGAGCCTATTTCATTTAATGCCTTCAACATTCCCGTCAATGTGGTCGATTCTTTTTTGTTGGCTAATGGCAACAATGTGTGACCTTAAAAACATCCACCTACTCTACAAGTAACCAGTTCCAAAAAAAAACTCCACCTACTCTACTATCATTATGAATATAGGAACATCTCTTCAAGAGGGGTATAAGGATTCATTGATGAGTTATCAACAGTCTGATTATATGTTAACCACGGGGCATATGGAGGTTAATTTTTCAACTTTTTCTTTAGGAAAGGTACCTAAACTTTACTTAATTTTGAGGCACTAGCTTCTGCTCTCCAACATAACGGTTATTAACCAAGAGGAATATTAACTTCACTTTATCAAAATAAATTAACAAAGCAATATTTTCTTAAAAACTAAAAATTCCATTTATAGTTCTATGGAGACCATGCAACTTTGTTTCTCTTAATTTTGCAATTACCCTTTGATTGCATTCATTTTTCTTTTCCACTAATCCTTTTGTGTTTCTGCATTTTTGTATTCTACTTCTGTATCAAGCTATTTCTCTTGGAACATCTCCATTATTTCTCTTAATTCAGATTTGATCTATGTTGTCGAGGAAATTATTTTTTTCTGAAAGTAAAACATAAATTCACTTAATATGATTAACAGTCGCTGTAAGCAACGGTTGACTTAACGTTAACAATAAGTAATAACGCAACAGTTGAGCATTTAGACTTGGCAGAGTTTCCATTTGTATAAAATAACAAGCACCTTGCTTTGGTGCAGTACATACCTCACATTGCAGCAAACACTGCACCTTATATACTGACAGTTTCAGTTACAGATAACATATCACTCAAATGCCAACAAGGCAATATTACTTAACTCACTTCCTTAATCATCAAACTATAATATGTGATTGCACAAAACAATTTGAGATTATAATATTAGAAAAAAGTTCAAATTATAACGCATCCTAAGCATATAAGAAACTCACATTGTCAAAACCCGCAATGTTCTTGTTATCTGCAAAGAACTCAGCGGGAGACTCTGCACAAAATGAAAATTAATCCAAGTAAATGAAAAGGCGACAAAGCATTAAGATTAGAAGTTTTGCCTAGACTCAACCAATAGACTAAGAGAGAGAGAGAACAAACTCTGTTTGAGAATGCTATCTTTAGGTTTTCGAGGGGTTTTTGATTTGCCCTTCTTGGGTACTTCTGGACTCTCACTGCTTCTTCCGGTCTCCATTTCTGCTGATTAAGAAGAATCTGAACTAGGGTTTTACTTACACTTCAAAATCAGCTATCTTCATTCAGTGTTCATTTGGAAAGTATACATCACTGTTATAAGGAATCTCCATTGATGGTCCATTTTCTGACATTGTTAGAAAAATGAGAACTAATCGGGTCGAATTTTGGATGGCCCTAATGAAATGGGGCTTGACCCGATATTATTGTAAACACAAGTCTAAATAAGTCTTCCATAACATTGACTTGACTTAACTTGATTAAACGGGCTTAAGGGTCTGTTTGGAAAGTCATAAGTAATTGAAATCTGTGTAATTACTAGGTTAATAATTACAAAACTTAGTAATTATGCAGACATGTTTATTTGCTACAGTATAATTACAAATGCATTGTTTGGATGCACCATTGTAATCATAAAGATTATATTAAATTTTAAAAATAAAAGTTAGTTATGTAAAATTAAAAATCAATATTAGACAAATAAGTGTCTTTATAAATGATAATAAATTAAATATTTATATATATTGTCCTTTAAAAACATACTAATCAACAAACATATGTTCTTAA
This sequence comes from Solanum gracilifrons, assembly GCA_029582605.1. Classification (NCBI taxonomy): domain Eukaryota; kingdom Viridiplantae; phylum Streptophyta; class Magnoliopsida; order Solanales; family Solanaceae; genus Solanum; species Solanum gracilifrons. The sequence continues at coordinate 26,054 of JAJOOH010000068.1, read as the reverse complement.
CTAATATTTAAAAAAAAATTATTTATCTTTTTCAAATTAGTATAGTTTTAATTAAATTAATAATAAAAACTAAAAGTACAAGATTTCTATAAACATCATAAAATACATGTTTGAAAAAGAGATTAATATTATAAATATAATGTCATAAAGTATGAAAATATTTGAATATAATTTTATCAAGTCTAACTAAAAAATAAATGACTTGCAATGTGAATATCAAAAGAGTCTTTTTAAAAAAAAAAAATTTGGGCTTTTATTAAGAGCAATCAACAAATAAAAATTAAAGGAATCTCATAGCGTAAGATCTAAATTACATCTTATCCCAACTAATTTCCATTTTACAAAAATCCCTTAAAAAGGTAGGCAGCCGGATACATAGCTAACCTTTGCGCTAAAAAAGTTTACGCCTAATTGATCCTAAACAGTCCATATCCTAATAGGTAATCGACTCACACATTACAAAGTTCAAATTTCAAATTTACATCTTCTCCATTGAAGAACAATTTTTTAACAACCATCGATTTCGAAACAGTGATAAGTTCAAATAAACTATGAAAATATCCTGATACATGATGAATATATCGATTCTGCTGAGGCATTCAGGAATTTGGGTGAGCGAAGTGAATTATGAAGGTTACAAAAGTGACAGAATCATTGTTGGACAAATAATTTCATTTTTGAATCTTAAGGCAGCAATTTCAGCCGAGTTAGATATCGATGTGGTAAGGAAAAATATTGAAATTCGATACATCGTAGAAGGTAACTCGTCTACGTTGAAAATCAAGAACGACATGGGTGTTAAACTATATTTAGAAGTGAAAAAAAATGAGCCGGAATTTGCAATGTATCCATTATGCATTGATAAAACTGAGAAGATTGGTGGTGATATACATAACTTTGATGGAACAGGCGGAGAGATTACGTGTGTCGAAGGCACATCACAGGATACAGAAGCTCTTGCAGTGGTTGAATCAAGAATTTGTGATTCGTATTATATTCTAGAATTAGAAGTTACAAATTACATAACTGATTCAAACAGTATAAAGGTGAAGACAGGTTAATTATATAAGGATAAAGCAACACTCGTAGATGTGATGACGAAATATAAGATAAAGCACAACTTCCATTGCAAAGTAAAGAGATCTAATAGACAAAGGTATGGGAGTATTTGATCTGTTTTGTGAAGTAATGTGTTTGGTTTTTTAGATCTATAAATGATGATACGTTTATAGATCTTATCATCATTTGTGAAGTAATGTGTTTGGTTCTTGTGAAGTAATTTTTATTTGTATGATACATTATTATTTTTAGAACTTGTATGATGGTGATTTTGATTTTTGTTTAATTTGTTGATTATGATATCTGATATAATAATAATGATACATTATTTGTAAAGATACATTAGTTGAAAACTATTAGCGTATAAATAAGCGTAATGGACTGTGTATGATACATACATGGAGTGCTAAGGAATTGAGTTGCATCCCTCATGTATCAGATACATTCTATAATTTTGATGTGTGAAAACATAAGCATTTGTATTACGTGTATCATGTAATTTTTTGTGAATCTGATACCTAAAACTAAGCTAAATTTGTTGTGTTGGTCGTTAATATTCTTGATACATTAAGCTAATGTTCTTGATACATTAAAGATTTGAGTCGCAACAGTCATGAAGTAGATACATTCTATAATTTTGTTTTACGTGTATCATTAAAATAAATTGTGAATCTCATACATAAAACTACACTAAATTAATTGTATTGGTCGTTAATATTGTTGATACATTAATGTATATCATTCTTTGATTAATTTGAACATTATAGTTTTATATATTATAAAATGTAACTGCTATATGTATTAATATGATGAAAAAATGTACAGCTATGTGTTAGTGTGCTTTTCAGATGAATTTGGCTGTACTATGAAGGCTTTATGCTGGAAAAAATCTAATGTTTTCAAAGTTAGATTCTTCAATAGTGAACATACGTGTCCAATGCAGGATATGATACTAACCAAAGTCCAAGCAACAATTGGGTTTGTTAGTGGTGTGACTACTCCTAAATTGGTCAACCATAAACGAATTCATACTCCTGAAGATATAATTGATGATGTTAGAGAATTCTATGGGGTTCAAATATCTTACCAGCAAGCATGGCGTGCTAAGGAACGTGCACTAGAAATGATAAGGGGTAAACCATCTGATGGATATAGGCAGATGCCGAGATACATATACATGCTAAATATTGTGTATCCAAATTCATATATAAGGATGTACAAAACTGAGGAAGATGAATTCATGTATTCGTTCATAGCCTTAAGAGCATTGATGAGGGGGTTCGATTACTATAGACCGATAGTTGTTATCGATGGTGCACATCTTGGTGGAGCTTACAAAGGGACATTTTTATCAACAAGCACACTTGATGGGCAGGTATGTGCTTTTTGTAATTGTGAGCTTGTTGTAAATGTTATGTATCAAATGAAATCATGTGTGTTGCTCTATAATTAGGTTGCATTGCCATTGGCATATGGTGTTATGGACACTAAAAATGACTGTTCATGGACATGGTTCTTCAAACAATTCAAAAATACATTTGGCGAGCGTGAAGAAATGTGTGTTGTATTAGATAGGAATGAGAGTATTATGAAGAGTGTAAGCATTGTATTCCCAAATGTACCTCATTATGCATGCATATGACATCTTTGGAAGAATGTCCGTTCAAACTTCAAAAGGAGCAAAAACACCCTAAGTGATCTATTTTACTCTATGGCCAAGGCATACATAAAGGAGGATTTTGATAAATTGATGTCTAAGGTGGATAAAGTTGATCACAGAATTAAGGAGTACCTTGAGGATGCAGGGTATGAGAAGTGGTCAAGAGTTCATTCAACAGTAAAGAGGTAGAATGATGACTTCGAATATTGCGGAATGTATCAATGGATGTCTTGTTGAGGCACGTCAGTTGTCTTTATTAGAATTCTATTTGGTTCTTGGCATTGCAAAAACAGAGAAATAGCCTTTAATACAAATGACACATTGGGAAGAAGATTTGAGGAGGTGTTGATTATAAACGTGTTTAAGATTTCAAAGATGAAGGTATGTATCATGATACATTACTACATATTTTATGTATCTAAATTGGTATATCATTAGGCCGTTTGATCAATACTTCTTTGAAATAAATTTATCGCTGCCTTTTTAATGTCTGCAGGTTGTTCCATCATCTGAATTTATTTTCTCGATTTATAAAGCCGGAAGAAGATACATTGTTTGTCTTGAGCGAAAAGTATGTTCTTGTGGAAGATTTCAACTAGATGAGATACCTTGTGCACATGCAATCGCTGTTTTAAAGGACAAGAATGTTACAAATATGTATTCATATTGCTCTGATTACTACAAGTCTGATGCAATAGCAATAACCTATGAGACTCCAATAGTTCCAATGTCAGATAAGAAAGGTTCGTCGGTTCCTGACAATGTGGTCGCTGAAATTATGTTTCCACCTAGATACAAAAGATTGGCTGGACGACTAAGGAAAAGAAGAAAAAAAAATGCAGATGAAAAGATAACAATGAAGACAATATGTTGTGGACGTTGTAGACAAGAAGGTCACAACAGAAGAACTTGTACTTTCTTCCCAAAAGAAAAATGAAATCATTATTTTTATAAGACATTAATGTTTTTGTTGAATAATTTTTCACGTATTTAGTTATCACTTTTATAATTTAAAATAAATAAAGTGTATTGTGTACATTGGTTATTCTGATAGAATATTTATGAGTTTTGCTGTTCAAATTAATAATTTGTGTATCAATGTTATGTCTGTTAAACAAATATTAAGGTGCAATTGTAAGTATAAATAAATTGTTAGTGCACATAAAAGCTAATGCATCATGTACATTAGATAATAAAGGCAAAATAACTCATATACACAATAATAACCGAAGTAATGTATCTTATACATTAAATCATATAATGATTATTGTATCATATGCATTAAATAATATAAGGATTATTGTATCATATACATTAAATCATACACAACCTATCTATTAGCAATAAGTTGTTATATGTGATAACTTATATGATACAAAATTTACCCTATTAAGTTTGTAATCAGTTTATTTGACACAATAAATATGAATCGTGTATCATATACATATTATGTTTGATTAGTCATATTCATTATAATTAATGAATCATATACAGTAAATCTTAAATAACCTATTTATTAAGAATAGGCTATTATATCTGATTACTAATATGAGACATAATGACTATGAAACATGTATCATATACGTTATATTTCATGTATCATATATATTATAACATTTGTATCACAAAAAATTAAATCATATCTAAACTATAATATGATTTGAGTACAATTCTATTTTAAGTAATACAATAATGTGTTTGAAATTTAACTTTGTATAAGCAAAAAATATTGGTCCATAAATTATCAAACAACGATATAATGAAAACACAAAACACATTAAAACTTGAGTGAAATTGTCAAAAAGAACACAAAAATATAAAACGTTGTCTATGCATAGATACTTAATTACTAATTTGTGTGAACCAAATCTTCTTCGGGTGGTGGTGTGACTAGACCCTTAGGTTTTGGTGGATCATTATTCTCACTAACGTATCCACCCTTGGCCTTTTTGCTGCCATATGTCCACAACAATGCTCCATATCTGTTGCGTAGGTATTTTGGAAGAAAACCATCAAGTGATATTTCAAATTGGTCGTTCAGATACTCCGCAAATGTAGCAACATATAAACCACAGTCTCTACAAAAATGCAGAATATCAATTATAAAAATAAATTAGACATGATTCAAAAACAAGAAAAGCATAATACTTACATGCTATCACTATTTTGGTGCATAATGTCTTGGACAAATTCAACCACGAAAGGATGTTGTGGCTCCAAAAGTGAACCAGTTTCTTTGTCCTTATATGCATCACAATCACCCCAGTTTGTTCGCTTTGTTTTTTCAAAGAATCCACCGTCAAGGAGGTAAGCATGCAACATTTTAGACAATTTTTTTATCTCGCTTGAATGTTCTTTTTTCCTTGACCCTAATGAAGAGTCATACACCCTTATTAACCTGTTTTTCAATTCAACAACAACCAACACCCAATGGAACTGTCCATCACGGTTAATCGGAATGTAAACGTTGTCTACAAGATGCCATGATAATCCAGCTGGCATTGAAAATCCTTTGATGATGTTGGTGATTGACCTCTCATGTGCAGATACAACTGAAGCGCGATAAACGTGCTCTTGTGTACTAATAACATCATCAACATGACTGTTATAGTACCTTTCATAGGTACTGTTGATGTGTGATTTGAACAAGCAGTTAGTTGTTGTGTCTCTGTATTGATTCATGTTGCGGAGTTTTGATTTTTTACGGAGTTAGTAAAAAACAACATCGATGTGCTACACAAAACATGAGAAACATAATTAGACATTTGTCAAAAAAATGATGAAAAAAATGATACATTAAGTGATAATCTTAACAAATACTAATTTGATTGTTTGAGTAATTTTTATAATGTATCTGATAGGTTGTTTTTGTATAAGATGCACTTATACCAAGGAATCTGATACATAATTAATAGTTTCATCAATAACTTTACATGATCAGTCCAACATTTATTTGGCTGTGACATGGCATAGAATCAGTTTTTGTCAATTGGAAATGCAACAACAAAATCCATCATCTAAAATCCAAAAGAAGAGGCCTTTGCTCTGTATTTATCCTCTGTTGATTTCCTGTATTAGTGTTTGTATTCACAACTAGTTATGAGTTTCTTTTCAGTATTTTAAGTCCTTTAGTTTCAGTTTTGCTAGATCTAGTTGGGGGATGTCCCAACATTTCTAGTCAGTTTAGAGGCTTATTTCAAACATAGTCAGATTCAACTTAGTACTGAGTTAATATCTTCTTTGTATTAAACTCAACAATTTTCATTTATCTCAGTTATAGTATATGGGTATTCCCCATCTTTTCATTTTATTTATGATTTAGCTTCCGCATCAGTTTATTATCTTTAGTATGCTCGTGATCATGCCAGCAGGGTTAGCTTGGGCTCACTTGTGGTCTTAGGTCCAGTGTCCGTGTCCAGTGAGTAGCCTTGGAGAGTGACAAGCTTGGTATCTGAGCATTAGGTTTAAGGGTCCTAGGATGTATGAAAAGCCACACTAAGTAGAGTCCTTTTCATGGGTTTGAAGTGCACCACATCTAATGAGAAGGAGGCTATGAAGTGTTTTAGGAAAAAATCAATTTCTTGATATTCTTATCGTGTGCTGGTATGATCCTCTTTCTAATCCATCGTTATGCGCTTAAGATCATGCCTCATCATAGAGCTTATGCAAGGAATGCTAATGCACGCAATCCTAACGCAGTTCCTTTAGTCCCAGATCAGGAAGTTACTAATGCAGAATTCAGGAATGCCAATTCAGTTTTTGGCTTAGATATGACCAAGAAGAACAATCAGCAAGTTCCAGTTCCTACTAATAGAAATGGTGGATAGCTAGAGTTCGAGATTTTGATAGGATGAATTTGCTTGAGTTTTTAGGGTTGCAAGTTGGTGAGGACCCTCAAAACTTCACTGATGAGGTTAAGAAAATCTTTGGAGTGATGCAAGTGACTGGTAATGGTAGGGTTGAGTTGGCATCCTACCAGCTTAAGGATGTGACTCACATATGGTACACTTACTGGAAAGATCCAGGGGCTACTTTTACCTTTGTAACTCTTTTCATAGTAGTAATCTTAGGTGTCAGTCTAGAAACTCTCTCAGAACCCTTCTCAGTCTCTACTCCAGTCGGTGACCCAGTTATAGCTAGACGGGTATACAAAAATTATCCTGTCACAGTCTCCCAGAAAGTCACCTCAGCAGATCTTGTAGAGTTAGAAATGGTAGACTTCGATGTCATTCTAGGCATGGATTGGTTACATTCCTGTTATGCCTCAGTTAATTGTAGAACTAGGGTTGTTCGTTTTCAGTTTCCACATGAACCAATCTTAAAATGGAAGGGTAGTAGCTTAGCGCCTATGAGTTAATTCATTTCTAGGCCAGAAAGATGGTCTCTAAGGGTTATCTCTATCATCTAGTTCGGGTTAAGGATTCTAGCTCTGAATCCCTAACTCTTGAGTCAGTCCCTATAGTCAATGAGTTTCCAGAAGTGTTTCCAGATGATCTTCCCAGAGTTCCTCCCGAAAGGGAAATCGACTTTGGAATTGATCTCCTTCCAGATACCCAGCCTATCTATATTCCTCCTTACAGAATGGCTCCAGCTGAGCTTAAGGAATTGAAGGAGCAGTTGAAAGACCTTCTAGATAAGGGCTTCATTAGACCTAGTATTTTGCCATGGGGTGCACCAGTGTTGTTCGTAAAGAAGAAAGATGGTTCTCTCAGAATGTGCATTGACTATAGGCAGTTGAACATAATCACAATCAAGAATAAGTATCCCATCCCCATGATTGATGACTTGTTCGACCAACTTCAAGGTTCTAGTCATTTCTCAAAGATAGACCTCAGATCAGGTTATCATTAGCTTAGAGTCAGAGATAGTGACATTCCGAAGACAGCCTTCAGAACTCGGTATGGTCATTACAAATTTGTAGTTATGTCATTTGGACTAACCAATGCTCCTGCAACTTTTATGGATTTGATGAACAGAGTGTTCAAGCAGTACCTCGACTTGTTTGTTATCGTCTTTATTGATGATATCCTCATTTACTCTAGGAATGAGGAAGAACATGTGTGTCATTTGAGAGTTGTTCTGCAAACTCTCAAAGATCGCCAGTTATTTGCAAAATTTAACAAGTGCGAGTTTTGGTTACAATCAGTTGATTTCCTTGGGCATATTATGCCTAGTGAAGGAATTCTAGTAGATTCCCAGAAGATAGAAGCAGTGAAACAATGGCCCAGACCTACATCTGATACAGATATCAGAAGTTTCTTAGGTCTAGCGGGTTATTACAGACCGTTCGTGGAAGGATTTTCAGCCGTAGCCTCACCATTGACTTGGTTGACTCAGAAGATGGTCAAGTTTTGATGGTCAGATGAATGTGAGAAAAGCTTCGCCGAATTGAAAACTAGGTTGACTGCAGCTCATGTCTTGACTCTACCAGAGGGTTCAGATGGTTATGTGATCTATTGTGATGCATCCAGAGTCGGCCTAGGTTGTGTGTTGATGCAGAAAGGTAAGGTTATGGCTTATGCTTCTAGACAACTTAAGGTACAAGAGAAGAATTATCCGACTCATGACCTTGAGCTTGCAGAAGTGGTGTTTGCACTCAAGATTTGGAGACACTACTTGTATCGTGTTCATGTTGATCTGTTCACTGACCATAAGAGCCTCCAATATGCATTCACCCAGAAAGAGTTGAATCTTCGCCAGAGAAGGTGGCTTGAGTTCCTCAAAGATTATGATATGAGTGGGCATTACCATCCAGGTAAGGCAAATGTAGTAGCAGATGCTCTTAGCAGATTATCCATGGGTAGTGTAGCACATGTTGAGGAAGAAGGAAGAGAGCTAGCAAAGGATGTTCACAGACTTTCTCGCCTAGGAGTTCGTCTTATGAGCATATCAGATGATGGTGTAACAGTTCAAAATAGGACAGAATCTTCTTTGGTAGTGGAAGTTAAGGAAAAGCAAGACGTCGATCCGATATTACTTGAACTCAAGGGTGTAGTCCACCAACAGAGAGTTGAGGTTTTCTCCCAATGGGGAGATGGTGTGCTTCGCTACCAGGGTCAATTATGTATTCCTAGTGTGGGCGAGTTGAGACAACATATTCTTGCAGAAGCCCATAAGTCCAGATATTCTATTCATCCAGGTGCCACTAAGATGTACCGCGATCTGTGGGAAGTCTACTGGTGGAATGATATGAAAAAAGATATAGTAGATTTTGTGGCTAAGTGCCCCAATAGCCAACAAGTCAAGGTAGAACATCAGAAACCAAGAGGTATGACTCAAGAGATTGACATTCCTACTTGGAAGTGGGAAGTGATCAACATGGACTTCATCACAGGTTTACCTCGTACAAGCAGACATCATGACTCCATGTGGGTGATTGTTGATAGGGTTACTAAGTCTTCTCGCTTTTTGGCGATCAAGACTACAAATTCGGTGGAGGATTATGCCAAGCTTTACATTAATGAGATTGTGAGGTTGCATGGGGTTCCTTTGTCTATCATCTCATATTGAGGTCCTCAGTTTACCTCTCATTTCTGGAAGTCATTTCAGATGGGTCTTGGTACTCAGGTTAACCTTAGCACAACATTTCATCCACAAACGGATTGTCAAGCAGAGCGTACCAGTCAGACCTTAGAGGACATGTTGAGAACTTGTGTGATCTACTTCAAGGGTAGTTGGGATGAACACCTTCCTCTTATTGAGTCCGCCTACAACAATAGTTACCATTCCAGTATTCAGATGCCCCTTTATGAGGCATTGTATGGGCGTATATGTACATCTCCAGTTGGTTGGTTTGAAGTAGGTGAAGCAGCCTTGATAGGACCAGATTCAGTCCTTTATGCATTGGAGAAAGTGCAACTCATTAGAGATAGACTTAAGACAGCCCAGAGTCGCCAGAAGTTTTATGCAGATATGAGAAGAAGGGAACTAGAGTTCCAAGTTGATGATTGGGTTTTCCTTAAAGTGTCACCTATGCAGGGAGTGATGAGATTTGGAAAGAAAGGGAAGCTCAGTCCCAGATACGTAGGCCCTTACCGTATCTTGAAAATGATTGGTAAAGTGGCTAATGATCTAGAGTTGCTAGCAGATTTAGCAGTAGTGCATCCAGTCTTTCACATTTCACTATTGAAGAAGTGTGTAGGTGATCCAGCATCTATGTTGCCATTAGAGAGTGTGGCTGTAAAATATAGCCTTTCTGATGAGGATGTACCAGTTTAGATTCTTGATCGTCAGGTTAGAATGTTGAGAAACAAAGAAGTCGCTTCAGTCAAGGTTTTGTGGAGGAGTCAGTGCGTAGAGGGAGCTACTTGGGAAGCAAAAGCAGCCATGAAGTTCAAGTATCCTCACCCCTTTACTTCCGATTCCATTCCAGCTTGAGGTAATAGTTCCGCTTCAGTTTTTCAGTCATTCATGAACTAATTCAGTCTTAGTATTTTGTTCCTTCAGTCAGTCTTGCATTTTCAGCGTATTTGCATGTTCTTAGAACTCAGTTCAACCAGAAATCAGTTTCTAGTACTTAGTGGTAGGGATTGCAGCTTCTTCCCTTCATACTTAGCTAGTTTAGTCTTCATTCGAGGATGAATGGTCCCAAGGGGGAGATAATGTAACACCCGGTATCCGCATGTGCAACCCATAGTTTCCATCCATAAACCGTAGGTCAGACCACGGCCCGTGCTGGTGGTCCATTGTTCACCACAACAACTACTCCCCAGACCCAGCTCAGAAAATCGGCTATGTCTCGACCAACGGACAGACCCACGGTCCGTAAGTCAGACCACGGTTCGTGGTCTGTGTCCATGGATCGAGGCCCCCTTTACCCAGTCTTTGACGCAAACGACAGTCGATCAACATAGACCGTCGTTCGATCCACGTTCTATAGGTCTGACCGTAGGTGAGGGTCAGCATCCACTTAGAGGAAAATTGTTGATTGGGTCAACTTCAAATGGTCATAACTCTTAATACAAAAGGAATTATGTGGCCCATGACCTATTATATGATATATAATTGAATCCTCTTTCCAACGCCAGCTAGTTTGCTAAAATCCGACCTCCGAGTAAAAAGTAATGCTCGTTTTAGTGAAGCCATGTCGGGCATACTTGACCTACGACCCATAGGTCCCATCCGTCGATCACTCCGAAAGCAGTTAAATCAGGGTCTGTTGGTCTTTTCCTATTTCGTTGGACCCATAAGCTACGTCGTTTAGACCCTAAATTATGAGGTTTTAGTCAGTTTAAGCCTAGAAACATAACTAGAACTTACCTAAGTCAAATCATTAGTCAAAACTGTAACATCTCGCACCTAGAAATGACTATAAAGAGTTTAAAATATGAAAATATTGATTTTTTGAAAGAATAAGGAAATCTGGAAATTTTGTCTAAGTTAAGAAAGTGAGTTTTGGCCATTTTCAAACGGCTTTAACTCCTAGCTCAGGAGGATTTAGAAGCAGCCCTCAATATTTTTGGAAATCCCTTGGAGAGATCTTTCCAACGCCGCCGATATTGCATGATTTCGACATCGTACGAGTGAGATATGACTTTCGGAAGTTGGGCTGTTGGATTGAGGAAAGGCTCAATCCGGATTTAGGGAAGGGCAAAGTAGTCTTTTCTCTAATTAAGTTCCTAATTCGCTTTTAGGGATTTATTGGGGTAAAAGTTTATTTTGGTCAGATTAGAAAATTATATTCACGCTTAGGGCTTGGAGAAAAGAGCAAGGAAGAAAGAAAGGGAGAAAAGCCAAGATTTTCGTCAAGCTTGGGAGTGGAATTCGTCGGTGGTGATCCCTATTAAGGTATGTGAGATCTTTTTGTGTTGGGTTAGTTCACCCACACACCAACTTGTTTCAATTCTTTGGTTTGGAGTTGTTTACATGTTGAAAAGTGAGGTTCTTGAAAAACAAATTGTAGAATTCTTGTTGATCGAATTGTTAATGCTTGGGGGTTGATTTGATTTATTTTTCTGGGCTTTTTTTCGAGTTAGATTGATAGTGTATTGAGAGTACAATTGATCCTAAGTGTTTGGGCAAAGAAGTAGGGAAGATTGGAGAGTTTAGAGATGAAAAACGAAGAAGAAAATCAGGGATTTTTCTGGGAAAGGGCTTGGGGCGTCGCGCCTGCCAGAGTGCCAGAAAAGTTCCTCTGAACGTTGTCCTCTGGCGCATCACCCCAGACAGAGCGCCAGCCAGAGCCCTCTGAAGTTTGAGGGCTGGCACCCCACACCTCTCAGAGCGCCAGGGACGCCAGTTCTCCCCATTCGTTCCCCACCTTCTCGTACGTGTTTCTAACTGATGTACCTATGTTTCCTAGTCGATTCTAACATTCTAAAATACATCTAAACATCATGAAATCATCCATAGACACGAGATCATGAACCTTGAATCCATAATCTAATTCAAGGAAAGTTAAAACCTAAGTCAAGAGAAGTAAGAGTCAAGTCAAGATGAGTTCTTAGAGTTTTCCAAAAGTCTTTTCCAAATGTTTTAACTTTGTTTTAAGACTTAAAGTTCAAGTTGAGTAAAGAGTAAAGAGTAAAGAGTAAAGAGTAAAGTTTGAAGTTCATTTCTTCAAAAGTATATGGGGACTAAGTATTCCCAATGAGATTTAAAATGTTTTCACATTTAAATAAGAACGGAAACTGAGATTTCCAAAAAGCCTACGGGCTAGTTTTCAAAAAAGAGTAATAGCTTTCTAAATGAAGTAAGCAGGGGAACTTAGATTTCCAAGATAGCCTTTGAGCTAAGTTTTGAGCACTAATCTCAAATCACAGAGGAAATATGTTTTTAAAACATAAGAGCCAGTACATTTTTGGGAGTAGTATTGAGCACCGAATTGGGGGAGCGTTCAAAGAACCCACAGCCCCCATAGAACCATGTAACCATCATGGGTAGAAGAGCTTCATACTTTTTAGATGAATCCTTTTCAAATTAGACTAGTGGATCCATTAGGCAGTTCAGGTTCTATACCTTTGGCCGGGTATAGGATGCTCTGGCAGCGTGAGGTTGATCACTGTATCATCACTATAACTCTTATGTGATGGTTGTCGGTTAGAGAAACTCCACAACAGTTATTGTATTTCTATATACATCAGTTCATTTGTATTTCTACATACATATCAGATTTAGTGTATCTTTGCATACACACAGAGTTTATAACATGTTTTAAACAACTTTTCTTTATATTGCACTTGCTTTAAATTGCTTTATATTGAAATGAGTCAGTCAGGTTGAGTTGAGTGAGCCAGGTAAGTTATTCAGTTTCTTTCAGATTCTTTCTAGCCTATGTGTGGTTTAGCATTCCAACTCGCATACTCGTACATTCAATGTACTGATGCCACTTGGCCTGCATCTTATTATGATGCAGACGTAGGTAACCAGGATCAGCATCCAGCACCTCGTTGATCCAGTTGAGCAACTCAGAGTCAGTGGTGAGCCTCCTTGCATCCTGGGTGCAAAGTCTTTAGTATTGCCTTTACATTTAAGACTAGTTATTACGGAAAATTTCTTGATACCAAAATTCAAGATACTACCATTAGCATGTCTAATATGCAACACTTTTTTGTTGTCCTGTTCCAAATCTAACAACAACAAACATTTAGTTATTTGTCCTTGAAAATTGCATTGTGGGATGTCTAAAGATGGTCCAAAAATTGTAGCTCTGAACAGTTCAATACCAACATTGTAACATCTCGCTAATTGAAAGAACTAGAAAGAGTTAGAATTGGAAATAGTCATTTTAGGAAAGAATGAAAAATCTGGAAATTTGTTAAGTAATGCTAAGTTTGGGTTTTCGGTCAACTTCAAACGACCATAAATCCTATCTCAGGATGAGTTGGGTGTGCTTCCAGATACCGTAGGAAATATCTTGGAATTTTCTTTCTAACGTCGCCGATTTTACGCGATTCCGAGTTCGTATGACTGAGATATCCCCATTGGAAGTTGGGCTGGTTGGTAAAGGAAAGTCCAATCCGGATTTTGGAAGGGTGTTTTGGTCTTTCCATACCTTATTATTTTAATTTCGTTTTTGATAATTAGTTGGGGTCTAAACTGAACTTGGTCAGTTTACGCTTTACAATATTGAGTTAGGGTTTTTAGAGAAGGGAAATAAAGAGGAGAAAAGAGGAAAAGAAGCAAGAATCGTAAAATTATCGAAGCTAAGATTGTGGATTTCGTCAAGGGGTGATCCCTATGAGGTATGTGAGACTTTCATAGCGTTGGGTTCATTCACCCACACGCCAATCATGTTTAGTTCAACGAAATTCGTCCTAAAAAGTGTTGAAAGTTTGATATTCTTGATATGTGTTCTTGAATTTATTTTTGTTCTTGAATTGGGCTGAATTAAGGAGTTCTTAAGACTATCGCGTCGAGTTTTGGAGTTGTTTTGAGTTAGCTTCTTGGGTACATTTACTGGGTATCTGAATCTAAAGAGAATTTGAAAAAAATAGTCGAGTTTAGGCAATTCAGGGTTGGAAAAATGAAGAAGGAAAAGTCGGGGGAATCTGGCACCAGGTCCACGACGCGGACCTATTCCTCAGATTTGGGGAAATCTCCTTCACGTCGCGGTCACGGACCGTTCTGCCTCAAAAATTTTTTCGCGACCAAATATTTATATGCATCTCTTCTTCGCGGACTTGCTTCCAGACATTAATTTCTTGAAATTTTCTCATGTTTAACTATCTAAAAACACTCCTAAACATCATGAGATTTTTCCTATCACAAATAACAATCCTTGAATCCATAATTCAATTCAAGGAAAGTTAAGAGTCAAGTCAAGAGAAGTTAAGAGTCAAGTGAAGAGAAATTCATAAAGTTTTCCATAAGTCTTTCACAAACGTTTTAACTTTGTTTTGAGACTTAAGCTTTGAGTTGAGTAAAGAGTAAGAGTAAAGTTCAATTCTTCAAAGATTATACGGGAACTAATTATTCCCAAGAGTTAAAAATGTTTTCACATTTGAACAAGAAGGGAAACACCGATTTCCAAGAAGACTTTTGAGCTAAGTTTTTGAGTAATTATTTCAAACCAAAGAAAGAGTTTTGTTTTTAAAACATATGAGCTGAGTATATTTTGGGAGTAGTATTGAGCACCAATATGGGGACGCGAGTTCATAATAACTCAAGTCTCCATAAACCATGTAGCCATCATGGGTAGAAAATAATTATACTTTTTAGATAATTCCTTAGTGGTTTCTAGCATAGACTAGTGGATCCACTTAGTTAAGGCGTTCTATATGACGTCAAAGTATATGACAGTTCTGGCAGCTTTGGCAAGACGTTGTATCTAGTGGTGGTTTTCGGTTAGAGAATCTCCCACAATATTATATTACTTTATTGTATGAGTAAGTTGAGTTGTTGTAGCATTTATTTAACAAACTGAGTTGCTTTCTATTGTTTTAAAAGCTTCTCATATATTGCATGTGTTGTTGCTTTATGTTGAGTTAAGTTATTCATGAGTTGAGTAAAGCCAATGTAAGTGTTCCTTTCAGATTCCTTTCAAGCTTATGTTTAGTTTCCCCTCGCATACTCGTACAATCAATGTACTGATGCCATTTGGCCTGCATCTTTTTATGATGCAGACACAGGTAACCAGAGGATCACCATCCAGCACCTCATTGATCCAGTTGAGCACTCAAAATATGTTGGTGAGCCCCCTTGCTTTCTGGAGGGCTCCTTTTTACATTGCTTTCTAGTTTTTCAATTGTTAAGATGATCATGGATCTTGTCCCGACATCCCTCTTTGTTTTAAAGGCTTCATAGACGAGTAGCTATAGTTCTTTAGTCTTTCCATTTTCAGTTGTATACGTTTAAGACATGAGTTGCCATTTTGGCTAAGTTTGATATTTTATTTAAGACATTACATGAGTTATCCTTTTGAGACTATTCCTTGTGTTTAAGTCTTCTGCTGAGTAAGTAAGCCAGGCCAAGGGTTCGCTTGGGGCCAACAATGGTTCTCGAGTGCTAGTCTTGCCCAGGGTCTAGGCTCAGGGCGTGACAAACATCCCCTATAGACTTTTTGAACTCATCCAAGAATTTTGTGTTGTAAGGAGCACCAAACCTTAAAGCATGTGCTGGTACCTTTTTAATGACATATTTCATTGACTACAAAATAGAAAGACAACTTATACTATTTATAATTATATCTTCTGATACATATATAAAAAACAACAGTTCAAACAAAAAACAAATGACTACCACTAAAAGTTACAGTTTACTACCACTAACATTAATTGATTCATAATAAAAAATGTTTGGTACATAAATAAAATACATACTACCAAGCTTCACATGACTGATACAATAAATGTTGGTTGAACGTATTATATAACTTGATACATTACAATACAAATCAGATGACTACCAAGGATGACCTGTCTGACACATTAACCACTTTTTTGTTAAATTTCCCTAACATTTTTTTCATATTCAATACACAACTAAAACTAAGATTGGGGTTTTATATGTATCTTTTTTTAACCCAATAAACAATATAGCTTAACACATGCAATTAATGTATCAGTTAATTTCAATCTAACAGAGTAAATGCCATACAAACCACAAACAAGTGCAATACAGATTAAAACACATACTTTAGGCAATGAAGGTCGGGCAATCGGGGGTGCTGCTTTTCTTCCCTTTTTTTGGTTTTTTTTTTCAACATTTGGTTTAGACGATGAAGGCACTTCTTTGTTCGACTGATTCTTCATGTTTAATGGGTTATGCAAACTGGATCTATTTTCGACCCAATTTTCATCGTCAGAATCGTATACTGATCGATTAGTAGTAGAAGTATTTGATGTAGGATCTTGATCCATATGTATCAGGAAGAAAATATGAAAAAAATAAAAAGGAAACAAAGAAGATGAAAAGTGAGATGACAATACTACCTATTCAGACGTTTGAAAATGTTTGAAAGGAGAGAGAAATTTTTTGAAAATTAAATTTGGATATTGATTTGTAACTGATTTGATTTTAGAGTGAATTTAGGGAGAGAAGCTAGGAGTGAAAGAGGGAGTGGTGAACATGGGTGGCATATTGTGTTTTATGTATCTAGAAGTTTTGATATTTAGGATAAAAAAGGGATTTAAGTAATATTTTAAAAAGGTAGGAAAAAATAGACAATAAGGAACTTAAAGTTTGTATATAAGTTATTTTTCCAATCAACAATACACATGGGCAAAGGCCCATTCTTCCCATCTAAGGACAAAAATACAAACATTACTAAATAAAACAAAAAATAAAACACATCTATCATCACTGATCTGTAATGTTTCCTATTCTAGAGCTTATCTTAGTTCCTCTGTCTCTTCCCTACAACCATGGTGTCTTTGCTCAAATCTGAGTTCCTTTCGGTACTTCGAGGGCTTCCGTCAAATGACACCGCCTACTCACGAGGTAAGTACTCATCTTCCTTGTTTGTGTTTTACAACCTTGTATTGTACTGAATTCCTTTTCCTACATGTGTAATTGGCATGATGTGCTCCGATCTCCACCACCTGTCAGTAGGTGGACTCTTCCAGGTGCTCTACTTCTCATCTGACCACAAGACCCTCCCCTTTTGCTGTGATTCCTTTTTGTCGGCTGACATAGATTATGCTAGATAGCTTTTCACTCTTCTCTTGCCGGAAAAACAAGTGGAAATTTATAATCTGTAGCCTTTCTTTGCCCTTTATCCTTTGTATGGTGAAACTCTGACGTAGGGACATTGTAATTTGTCAGCATTAATTAGTCTTTTACATGTTGATTCCATCTCTTGGAAGTGAACCAACTTGCAATTACCTTTATCTAATGCTAGATTTGCTAAGTAATCTGCAACTTTATTGCCTTCCCTCAGTATGTGTTGAAAATGGACTTCTTTACCTTCTAACAATTCCTTGACTTGCAATATCAAATCTGCAATACACCATGGACATTTCCACTTCATCATTAATACTTATTTTAGTAGGAATGAGTCAGTTTGAATGAATACTCTATTATAATTTGCTTGCTTGCAATGTTTGGCTGCTTCCAATATAGCTTTTGCTTCTGCTTCTGTATTTTGTAGTGTCTTCTATCTTCTTTCCCTCTGCATATAGAACATTCCCTTTTTCATCCCTTAGGAAGAAAACATATACACTACTGATGTTTGCGTAATCAAGACACATCTTCCGATGCAAGTGTCTACGATCGTAGAATAATTTAGTAACCCAACCAAGGGTTGGGATCGTTCCCAAGAGAGTGGTTTTGAGAATTGATAGAAAAATAAAATTTCGTTCTAACTAGTCGTAGCTAAAGACATTAACGATTAAAAATATTGTAAATTAAAGGGGGACATAAGAGTGTCAATTAACAATGGGGTTTTGTCACTAGTGAGTAAAAACAACAAAATAAACAAGGATTTCTAAGTAATGAGAGGGGATAGGGGATTGATGGCTATCGTGACCAACGTCACTAACCTACGATATGAGTATCTACGATCGTCGATAGTATAGTAACCTAACTAAAGGTTGGGGTCGTGTCCCAAGGGAGTGGTTTTGAGAACTGATAGAAAAATAAAATTAAGCTCTAACTAGTCGTAGCTAAAGACATTAACGAACAAAACATGGTAAATTAAAATGAGTGACACGAAAGTGTCAAATATCAAATTGGGGGTTTTGTCACAATTTGTAAAAATAGTAAAAATTAACAAGAAAATGAAGTATAGGGAAATGTTCTTGGGGTGTGACCGCAATACAAGTTGAGATAAGTAGTTGGGTACATGATTTTTGAAAGGAAATTTGCAAAATAATGGTGACTAGGCTAAGCTTTAAATGGAAATAAGTTCCCTCTCGGGCAACTTATCCCGTTTCAAATGCGTTCCTCTCGGAGACCCATTTGCCACATGAAGAACAGCCTACGACTTACCCCACTCACTCTTTCGAGCTGAGTGTTAGGATATCGGACTAGGGCTCACCCTCTCGGGCTGAACCTCATGTCGACCCACTCCTTAGGCCATCAGTCTAGTGGTCTTAGTTTTGCGACCTCCCTCTCGGGCAAATCGAAAACACATGGGTGGCTTTGTATTTACAACTACAAACCCTTTAGATTAAACCACAACCACTAGGTGAAATCACCATTAAAATACATCTAACCTATCAACAAGCAAGACCCAACAATAATATCAACACATATTTGCTAAATCACACCCCAAGAATGGGGTTTTTTGCCACACATCAAGAAATGAAAAAATACACCTAAAATGATAGTAAAATCAAATGGGTATAAGAAATTAAACCTTGATTTGAGCAAAGGAAGACGAATGGAGAAGACCCACTTTCAACTTGGGGAAGATGGAATCGTTCTCTCTTCAAGTCTCCCACAAAACACTCTCCAAACTTGAGAGAAAAATATCCAAAAAGTACTATTCTATTCTGGAAATTAAAATACAATTTTGACTCCCTAAAAATAATAATAAGTTCAGTATTTATAAACTTCAGAAAATAGCGCTGGCGGATCTTTCGGCGAAGTTATTTGATATCACTGAATGACTTCGGCGACTCACCTTTCGTCTGTCTCATCGCCGTTTCGTACTTGCCTTCAGCACCTTCACGTTCTGTACCATTGGGCGGTATAGTTCTACTTCGTTGAACTATTCAGCGAAGCGCCGACTGCTCCTTTCATCGCCTTTTTCATCCTTCTCCTTCAGGGCTTCGCGTACTGGAATAAACGGCGGAGTAAATCCCTTCGGCGAATCGCCAAGTGTGCTTGGCGATGCTCGGGCTTCAACTTCGTCATTCTTTTCAACCTTTTTGTTCCTTTTTGCGCCTAAGTGTCCATGCTTCCACTAAAACTTCAAATACCTGAAACTTAAGAGTTTTCATCAGATATTGAGACAAAATAAGCATTCGAGGGCACTATATCTATCAACATAAAGCCCTAAATGAGTCCAATTTGACACCCCCAACTCAAAACTTTTGCTTGTCCTCAAGCAAACTCAAGTTCAGCCATTTAAAAAGGGTTTCTCAAACATTTCTACACAAGACTCAATCATGAACATACACAACAAGATTCAAATTACTGTGTACTCAAAGATTCAAGTTGTGACACACCATTACCAAAGATTCTCGTGCTCGCAATACTTTCTACTTGTGCAAGTTCAAGCTCGACAAAAAGTATATAAATGCCCTCACATGAAGAATGATTCCATATTCACACACAGAGGTTAATCAATTCAGGATCAGGAATTAGATGCAACACTCACACTCAAAAAGAGGAACACAATGCATGTTTTTACCCATAGGTTCACCCTTATTTTCCAATCGACTTTCGATTCGGTTTACTCAAGATAAAAAAGGTCTTTCTAAGTCTTGTAATGGGGATGAGTGCAAAGGTATGGCCAATTAGGCTCAATGGCTCCTTCCTCGTTGGATGTGGTATTCTCAAGGCATTTCCTTTTCCTCCTTTATCAATTCTTTTTCTAATGCTTCTAAATCACCTATTTATTCACCTTCATGGAATGCTTGGAAACCCGATTTCTTTTGTATTTATTTCACGGTTTTTTTTTTATAGATTGAAGGGGTTTCCATTGTTCTGCAACACCATGGGTTAAGGGGAACTTTTCCTACACTTCTTTACTTCTCCTTTTCCTCTTCACCACACCCCCAACTTAGGATTTTGGCCTAAGTTGGCTATTCACTAAACTACAAATTAAGATAATTATACGTAGTAGGTCAAGTGAGGTCTAGGGTTCATCAAGGTTCTTCCAAAGAAAGGTAAGGCTCAAAGGGTGTTCAAAAGAGTTTCACACACTCACGGGTAGGCCACAAAAGAGGTAAATGTCAAATTTGGCTCACACTCTTTAAAGTTACCTAAGATAATTTCAAGAGGACACCTTTCTAAATCAATCAGACTAACAGGGAAAATTCTAGGTTTATTCATGCATGGTTCAAAGCAAGCTAATCACACAAGGTATCGACACTTAAGTTAAGCAAGACTACACACTTTCGCTATTGTGCAACGGTCATAACAAAAGAATCAATTTGATAAATGGCTAATCACAACGAGATGCAAAGAGTTCACATATTGTCTATGCAACTTCATTTGACCTCATCGTAGCCATACATTCATGTTCGTTCAATTGATAGCACTATTCAAGTCATGGGTATTGATCGAAACCGAGACCTAAATTGTTTACAAAAGAACAACCACATTCAACTCACGAGGGGTGGCAATAATGTGCAAAAAAATCAAATTTTTTTGGAAGGGTCAAAATCATTTTGTAGTTAAAAGCAATAGAGAGCCACGAGCAAACATCCACAGAAAAATAGTAATTAACACAATTATAAATAGACAATCCAAATGTATTCAGAACACAAATCATAAACAACACACAAAAGTGTGGGCCTCATCCCACCACAAATAAAAACATTTGTCCTCAAATGCAAGTAATAAGAATTTGAGAGGCAAAATAAGAAAGATATAGAGGGAGGTAAAAGGGGGGATCCTGGCTAAGTGGTTGCTCCATCTATCTGGACATTAAAGCTTTGGCTTGCAAAACATCCACTTGGCTACGTTAGTCAAACTGGGTAACTCATTTGGCAGAACGCTGACTATGAGTTTATCCACCGAAGGTTACAGAACCGCTGCTATACGAGGGTCCCAACAGCGAAATGCTCAGCGATTTGCCAATGATTTCCAACTGTCGCCGAGTTTTACAGACTCCTGATTTTGAAGATATCTTCAGCGATTCGCCAACTGGAGTTGTTGCTCGCCATTTTGCACCTTTTGATCGCCTTCCACACTGTAGTCTGTAAAATTAGCACACTATTATTTAATCAATACGCAAAATAGAAGATAACAAAGGGTTTTGGGTTGCCTCCCAAACAACGCCTTAGTTAACGTCGTGGCACGACGCAACATCGCCTTCAAACGTCTTCCAAATATACCACTTCAACCACCAAAATCTCTTGATAATCTCCCAGATACAATTTCAGATGTTGACCGTTCACTGTAAATGGATGTCCTTCCTAATCTTTAACTTCTATTGCACCATTGATGAACACTCACATTACTCGAAATGGTCTAGACTATTTGGATTTGAGCTTTCCAGGGAAGAGTCGAAGTCACAAATTGTATAGCAGAACCCAATCTCCTACTTTGACGTCTCGCTTGAGTATCCGAGCATCATGCCATTTCTTCATCTTCTCTCTATAGATGGCTGAACTTTCATATGACGTGAGTCTAAATTCATCCAGTTCGTTCAGCTGCTCTGTTCTCTTCCTTGAAGTTTTTGACCAGTCCAAATTTAAAGCTTTCAATGCCAATAATGCTTTGTGTTCTAACTCAACGGGTAGATGGCATGCCTTACCATAAACCAACTTATATGGAAACAACTCGATAGGTGTTTTGTAAGCAGTCCTATATGCCCATAGTGCATCATCGAGTTTCCTAGAACAATTAGTTCTATTGACATTTACTATCTTGGCCAAGATGCTTTTGATTTCCCTATTCGACCATTCAACTTGGCCACTTGTTTGGGGATGATATGGGGTTGCCACTTTGTGTTTCACCCCATATTTACTCAGTGCCATTGAGAACCACTTATTGCAAAAGTGGGATCCCCCATTGCTTATGATTGCTCTCGGAGTGCCAAATCTGGCGAAGATGTAGCGTTTCAAGAATTGGACGACACTTTTTCCTTTGTTGTTTGGAAGTGCGATGGCTTCTACCCATTTGGAAACATAATCCACAGCAACCAAGATATATTTATGTCCAAACGAGCTCACAAATAGGCCCATGAAATCTATCCCCCATACATTGAATAGCTCCACCTCTAAAATAGGAGTGAGAGGTAATTCGTCTCTTCTAGACACTCCGCCTTGCTGCTGACATTTAGAGCATTTCTTTACAAACTCATGTGCATCCTTGCAGAGTGATGGCCAGTAATATCCACTCTGGAGAACTTTAGCAGTGGTGCGAACACCACCATGGAGACTTCCCACTGGTGATGTATGGCACGCATGGAGAATTTCTACCACTTCTTCTTTAGGAACACACCTTCTGATGACATGGTTAGCACACTCTCGGAACAAGTATGGCTCGTCCCAAAAGTAATTTTTAACATCGAACAGGAATCTTTTATGTTGGTAAAAGGTCAACTCATCCGGCATCAGCCCACACACAATGTAATTTGCAAAATCTGCATACCATGGCGTATGTTTGAGGGATATTGCAAACACCTGTTCATCTGAGAAAGAGTCATCTATGTCAATCTCATGCTCGACATTCTCCCTTGCTTCTTGCCTTGATAAATGATCAGCTACTTGATTTTCGCACCCTTTTCGATCTTTCACCTCAAAATCAAATTCTTGTATAGTAGTACCCACCTAATCAATCGTGGTTTTGCATCTTTCTTTGCCATCAAATAACGGAGTGCATCATGATCAGTGTGTACGATTACTTTGGTGCTTAGCAAGTACGCCCTGAATTTTTCAAATGCATAGACTACTGCAAGCAACTCTTTTTCGGTGACTGTATAATTTTGCTGGGCACTATTTAGAGTCTTGCTTGTGTAGTAGAATGGGTGGAACAGTTTGTTGCGCTTTTGCCCCAACACAACCCCTACTGTCATACCGCTGGCATCACACATTAACTCAAAATATTCTGACCAATTAGGGCTGATGATGATCGGGGTGGATATTAGCTTCTCTTTCAAACATTGAAATGCATCCATACAAGCATCATTAAAGTGAAATTTCACTTCCTTCTCTAGGATTTTGCATAATGGGAATGCAATCTTTGAGAAATCTTTGATTAACCTTTTATAAAATCTTGCGTGCCCCAAAAAGCTGTGAACACCCTTTACTGAAATCGGTGGGGGTAATTTCTCAATGACCCCAATCTTTGCCTTGTCAACCTCCAGCCCCTTTTGTGATACCTTATGCCCAAGAACAATACCTTCTTTTACCATAAAGTGACATTTCTCCCAATTCAGAACCAGATTCATTTCGATGCATCTTTAAAGTACCTATCCTAAGTGAATCAAGGATTCTTTGAACGTATCCCCTACGACTGAGAAGTCGTCGATGAACACCTCCATAGAGTCTTCGACCATATATGCAAAAATAGACAGCATGCAACGCTGAAATGTTGCTGGGGCATTACATATCCCGAATGACATATTTTGAATGCGAAAGTTCCATAAGGACAAGTAAAAGTGGTTTTCTCTTGATCTTTCGGTGCAATAGAGATTTGATTATAGCCGGAGTATTCATCCAATAAATAGTACCATCCTCTTTCTGATAACCGGTCAAGCATTTGATCCATAAAAGGCATCGGAAAATGATCTTTCTCGGTCCATGAGTTAAGCTTTCGATAGTCCATGCATACTCTCCACCTAGTTACTGGTCTTGTTGGCACAAGTGCTCTTTTTGTGTTTGGGACCACAGTTATTCCTCATTTTTTGGGGACACATTGTACTGGACTTACCCACTTACTATCTGCAATAGGGTATAGCACCCCTGCATCTAGCCACTTGATTATTTCCCTTTTTACCACCTCTTGCATTGGAGGGTTGAATCTCCGTTGATGTTCCACACTAGGCTTGCATTTCTTGTCGAGCCGGATTTTGTGAGTGCAGATGCCAGGAGGAATTCCTACTATATCGTATATTGTCTATCCAATAACTTTTATGTGCTTCCAAAGTACTTCAATGACCAATTTCACCTGCCTCTCAAGCAGATTGACGGCAATAATTACCGGTAGGGTATTATTGGCTCCTAAGAAGGCATATTTGAGATGAGAGGGTAGGACTTAACTCTAAATTCGGTGGTTCATCTGTTGATGGTTTATCAGGGGGACTTTCTCTGTTTTTCAGATTGATATCCAACTTGATTGGATTCCTTTAATATGCTCCTAATCCTGATAAAACAGCTACCACTTCCTCGTATCCCTGAACTTCAGATTCATCATAATTAGCAAGTACAGATTCAAGGGGCTCATTATTGCGCATTAAATGACTCACACTTGCCACTGCCTTATCTATCACATCATCCGTGGACACCAATCTTCTGGAGGACAAATGTTTTTATTTGTGGTGGGGTGAGGCCCACACCTTTTGTGTGCTACTTTTGTTTGTGTTTCGTGTATATATTTGGGCTGTTCTGTTTAAAATTATGTTAATACTGCTTTTCTGTGGATGTTCAAGCCTATGACTCTTCTTTTTTATTTTAAATTGCAAAATGATTTTGACCCTTCCAAAAAAATTTGAATTTTTTGCACATTTTCTCCACCCTTTATATGCTCGTGAATGTGGCTGTTCCTTGGCAAATTTGAGTCTCAGTTTCGATCAATACCAACGACTTGAATAGTGCTTACAATCGAACGAACATACATGTACGGCTACGATGAGGCCAAATGAAGTTGCATAGACAATATGTGAACTCTTTGCATCTCGTTGTGATTAGCCATTTATCAAATTGATTCTCTTGTGATGACTGTTGCACACTAGCAAAAGTATGGACTCTTGTTTGACTTAAGTGTCGATGCCTTGTGTGATAAGCTTACCTGGAACCATACATGACAATACCTAGAATTTGCCCCGTTAGTCCAGTCAACTAAGTAAGACTTTCTCTTGATATGATCTTAGGTAACTTCGAAGAGTGTGAACCAATTTGACATATACCTCTTTTGTGACATACCTTGTGAGCGTGTGATTCTCTCTTGAAGACCTTTTGAGGTTACCCTTCTTTGAAATAAACTTGATGAAAACTAGACCTTTCTTAATCCATTACCTATAATCCTCTTGAATTGTGGTTAATTGAATAGCCAACTGAGGCCTAAGTTGGGGGTGTGGTGAAAAGATAAGGTCAAGTCAAGAAGTGCAAGGAAAGTCTCCTCTAACCGATGGTGTTGAGAAAAATGAAACCCTTCCATATAAAAAAAGGAGAAAGAGAAAAAGAGAAGAAAAGAAAAAAAAAAAGAAAAAAAAAGAGAAAGTTGTGGAATAAAGTACCAAAGAAATAGGGTTTCGAACAATTCATGGGAAGCGAATAATAGGATGACCTATGATGCACTAATGAAAATGATGAAGGAAAAAGAAAGGAAGTGTTGAGAGCACCACATTTCATGAGGATAAAAGTCACTGAGCCTAAATAATCATACATTTATACTCAACCCCGTTACAAGCTTTGTTAAGACCTTTGAAATCTTGAGAAAGTCGAAACAAATGTTGATTGAAAAATACGAGCAAACCTATGGGTGAAAGCATGCATTGTGTTCCTCTTTGTGAGTGCGAGCGTTGTATCTGATTTCTGAACTTTAAATTGATTATACCTTTGCGTGTGAAAATGGAATCATCATTTGTGTGAGGGCATTCGAAGGCTTTTGTTGAGAT
>JAJOOH010000066.1:0-33327 GCA_029582605.1 Solanum gracilifrons | reverse complement strand
GCAACTCTACGCTATTTTTACAGATGTCGCAAAATAATCGAGTTAACTCCGGTGGAGCGCTTTGTGCGTCCGACTTAGTTGAACTAGTAGAAGAAGCGAAGGAAGAAGTGGAACTTTGCATAAAGTGAAGATTGCTCGGGGTGAGTAGAAATGCACTATTTTTCATATCCAAAAATAATAAGATTATTCTCTGCTCCTCCCAAAAAAAAAGAGACTGAATTTATTCCACCTTCCCTGTACGAGTAGTGAAGAAGTATAGATTTAGTTGGTTGTTGACCAACAGAAAGCATGGGATCAAAAAAGGTAGAATTTTTGCAATTTCTTTTCTAAGAAAGAGATCATAAAAAAAACAAACTCTTTTTAGCTATTTTTTTCTTTTATTTGTGGTACCCCTAAGAGAACTTTTTCCTTTCCTTGTATTGTATTAAATTGAAATAAAAGATAAAGCACTTTCTTTTAAGAATGTGTCTGGTTCCATCTTTATTTCGTTAGTTAAGCCACCTTTTCCTAAAACGGATTGTAGTAATTCTGGTTTGACAGTATTTGGAATGGCTCTCTCATATTGAGAAATTCTATCTAGTGGCATTCGATCACATAATCAATTGAGAGCTGCATAAATGACTAGAATTTGTTTTTCAATTGGCAGTGGTGAATATTGTGGTTCTTTCGGTACTTCTGTCAGCCTTGCACCTCTATTGAGTAATGCCTGAGTCGTAGCATCAAGCTCTTAGCCAAATTGAGCAAGGGCGGCCACTTCGCGATATTGTGCCAATTCAAGTTTTGAACTACTATAGACTTGTTTCGTAGTTTTCAACTGAGCGGCAGACCCGACGCGACTGAAAGATAAGCCGACTTTAATAGCAGGTCTAATTCCGCGATAAAAGAGCTCTGTTTCCGAACAGATTTGTCCATCAATAATAGGGATCAGATTAGTGGGAATATAGGCCGATATGTCTCCAGCTAGTATTTCAATGACGGGTAAGGTGGTCAAGCTACCTGCGCTTGTCTGGTCCGATCGTTTAGCCGTTGTTTCTAAGAGACCGAAATGTAAATAGAAAACATCCCCTGGGAAAGCCTCACGACTTGGTGGTGGACGTCACAATAATTAAATTTGTCGATATGCTACCGCCTGTTTACTAAGATCATCATAGATTATTAATGCGTGCATTTCATTATCGCGGAATTATTCCCCCATGGCACACCCAGAATATGGGGCCAAAAATGATAGAGGAGCAGGATTCGAAGCGGTGGCTGCTACAAGAATAGAATATTCCAAAGCATTCGCTTCTGAAAGAATTTGAACTAATTGTGCCACAGTTGAGCGTGTCTGTCCAATTGCTACATAGACACAATACAATGTCTCACTCTAAGAGGTGGCCCTTGAGTTCAGTTGCTTTTGGTTTAATATGGTATCGATATCAATAGCAGTTTTTCCAGTTTGTCGGTCCCTGATTATAAGTTCTCGTTGACCACGACCTATAGGAACTAGGCTATCTACCGGTTATAAACCTGTTTGCATAGGCTTGTGCACTGATTTACGTTCAATAATCCCAGGGTTTTCACTTCAACATGTATTCGCTCGTGATCTCTTAGAGCCCCCCTTCCATCAGTAGGTACTCCCAAGCCATCGACTACACGCCCTACCATAGCCTTTCCCGCTGGAACATCCACAATAGATCCAGTGCACTTGAAAAGATCGCCTTCTTTAATAACAGTATAACTACCAAAGACAACAATCCCTATATTCTCATTCTCAAGATTTAAGGCTATTCCTTTCACACCACAGGGAAATTCAACTATTACCCCAGATTGAATCTCGTTCAATCCATAAACACATGCAATCCCATCCCCAACTGAGACCACTCGACCGATTTCATCCATTTGAAAATTTGTGCAAAAGTGGCTAATTCGACTTTCTATTAGACTTGTTAGTTCCGCAGCTCGGGGAGAAAGTTCCATAATGAATTGGTTGATAGATAGAAGGGAGAATGACGCTTACTAAGAGGAGCTCTACCAGTCTCTCCTTTTTCTCATTCCTTCAATGACCAGATCTAAGTCCTGTCGAGCAATGGCTTGTAAAACCCTTTTATAACGTAGGCTACAATGGATCCCATAGTTCTCTATTTGAGATAGGTGGTCCAACTAGGTTTCCAAGGATAAGGGCTTCTGAAAGGGATAGAAAACTTCCCCCCGAATCAGGTGCCTTTTCTCAAAAAGAGACGTATCTTGCACTTTGTCCGAACGAAGGGCTTCCTCCATTTTTATTTTCGTTTGGAATTGGGCCTTAATAACCGCCTCGGAAATAGCCTTGGGCAAGCGACACCCAATAGTAGTTATCATAAGGAGCCCCACGAGCTCCCTTAGCCTTTCTCCATCCTCCTGTAACAGATGATAAGGCTCCGCAATAGGAAGGGCTGCAGGTTTACCAGGGTTGGGAGAGTCCAGGGTCGGTTGGTTGAGATCGGCTTCAAAATTAGCAGGGGAACTACTTCCAAATAAATCTGCTAATTCCGAAGCCCAGCGGAAGCGACTTCCTCCAGAGCCCTCACCTGATCCTGATCCAGAGGCCCCCGAAGGAGCCATCATGTTTGATGATTCAGAAATGCAGAATTGAAGAAACTATGCAATCGCTAGGGCCAGTGCTCCGGAGCAGCCCAATCCTCTGAGAAAAAGGAAAGAGCCTTACCACCCAGAGATAAAGCTAGCCTTTCAAGAAAGCTCCAACAGAACCCAAGAGAGCCCAGTAGAAAATAGAGAGAGTAGAAGGTAGCAAGCAAGAAGCTAGAAAAAAGGCAAAATAATAAGACTGTCAATAAGAAAAAACTAGAATTCGATCTTGGAAATAGGACAAAAAAGCTCATCATGAACGTGAAAGTCACTCTAAAAGGTCTCATCATGGCCCTTTTTATGACTCGACTCAAGCTCATCATACATAATTAGATTTACTCTTCTTTCTTATGCTCGTAGGTCAATCTATTAGACTTTTTCTTGCAAATCCTCTCTTTTCCTCTTTTGACCATGATTGGGCCCTGCAGTAGTAGAACCTGGTGAACCAGGCATACTGCTTGACCTGCTTTTCTTCTCTTATGATATTTATGATATTGATAAGTTGAGCCTTCTCTATTGCCTGTAATAAGAGGTCAAGGATCGAGTCGTCTATTCATAGTTTCACTTCGCTTCTGCCATTATGTTCCCCTAAGAGTATTAAGGGAAAGCAAGGATACCTGTGAACTCGGATAACCTTGTGGCATACCGTCAAATCTACTCTACCCTACGCTACCATCTTTCTTCCTTGTGATTCAACCACGGCAGATATTTAGTCAACTGCGGTTACGCTTACACCAAGAACTCCTATTCTATTACATCAAGAGCTGATTCAATTGCAGAACTTACTATAACAAGAAGAACGTGAACTTATTCTCAACCACATGCGACGACTAGCTTTTTTTGTTAGGATATTTAGTAAGTCTAGGTTCAATAGGGGAAATCCATTTATTCATAGTAGCTGTCCAACGGGAAAACTCTTTCAACCAAATAAGTAAGCCAAGCAAGGAAAATCGCCAATCGATTTGCTGATCCAACTACGGACAAAACACCACGCTAACGGGCTCGGCCGAATCGAGCCGCCCAGGCCGCAAGCAACAAAGAGGCAGATTCTCAGACTGAAGAAGCAGTGGCTACCATTGCTGAAGTCCAGCATCAGAAACAACCTCAAGCTGGTGGCCCATCCCAAGAAGCTACTGTTGAGCCCGTAGAGACTGGAGCTAAGCCTGGAAGGGTGAATCAAGGAACTTAGATTGTGGAGCAGCAACCTGTGGTCCATTCGGTTAACCACATATTCTTTTTACTCGCGAAAATGGTGCCTTTAAAGCAAACTAAGAGCAGGGAAGAGACTATGGCCTACATAAGCTCACCAATTAGGATTCGTGACTAACACATCTTTTTTTTTCAAATGATCTGGGCATTTTCCTTCGGGCTGAGAGGGTTGTTATGTAGGCGTACAACTCTTCCTAGGTTGTATTCAATCACTAATTACCAAAGAATTGATTAGTAGTATACCTTTGCCAGAAGACCTTCTCGCAGATGATTTCTAGTCAGTGTGCCGTGAGTGGCTTGTCCATGAATAAGCTGCGATTTGATACAGTTTCATTTTTAGGCAGTTTCGTATTCTAATGATCCCATCTTATCTGATGATTAGGATTTGCTTTCCCTATTTGAAAAAAGGAGATCTGTGTCACTCTCACTATGCTTCACACATGAAATTATACAGCTTTCAAGGGCTCATCATAGCCCTTTTTGTGACTCGACTCAAGCTCATCATAACCTTTCCTGTAATAGATGACAAGTTTTAAATCTTAAAGCCAGCATAATCATTGAAATAGTATCTTCTTTTTCGCCATATCGCATAAAGGTGACAAGATTCGAACCTATGGCCTTTTGTACCCAAAAAAGATGCGCTGACCAAACTGCGC
Source organism: Solanum gracilifrons (assembly GCA_029582605.1). NCBI lineage: Eukaryota > Viridiplantae > Streptophyta > Magnoliopsida > Solanales > Solanaceae > Solanum > Solanum gracilifrons. Next base: position 28,855 of record JAJOOH010000066.1, on the reverse strand, counting down.
TATACCTCGTCTCACCACCCCGAAGCATATAGATCTACCCAATCGATGAACACTCAAACCGAATTCGCCCATTCTTTAGGAGGGATGTGAGAACCAATCCGATTAATCAACCACCTTTTTTTGAATCTGCCTCAAGCACCCCAACCTTACCGCCAAAAAGTCGTCCGTAAAGTGTAGGAGCGCTCCCTTTTTGTTCTTACTCTTTTACTTTCATTTCTCAATCCGGCTCACTCCCGGATACGGTTTGGACCTTTAGCCTGCTTAGAAGTGGATTCAGACCACTGACACAAGGATTTTCAGTCCTTTGCTCTAACCAGATGAGCTACCTGAACCACTTTCCTAAAGTCTGTTTTCTTCATCGAAGAGGGCCCTACCTTACCACATGACTAGTAAGGGAAAAGCCCTGTACTAAACTAATAAAATAGAATAGATAGGCTATTTTCACTTCTTCGTCAAGCTTTCGACCAGCTCTTTCAACTGCCGCCTAATCCCCCAACATATTTAAGAACCGAGAGCCGTCCAGGGATTGCCGGAGGGAGCTTGCTTATAGAATTGGATGTGCCGGGTTTGATTGCTTGCCCGAAGGAAGGGCTATCTGATCCGATCAACTACGTAATCCGTAGCGCTCTAGCACCCGTACTCTTTCTCTATGAGCGAGACTCCATCCAAATCTGCCACTCCTTGGGTGAGGCCTTTTGTTCTATGAACACCCCACCACTGAATGATTCACTTTCAAGTTCTCACCTCCGACCCGGGAGACCATAGGGTCAAGCAAAGCCCTGACTCGCCTAAATAGAATTCATGTCTCCTTCGTCTGGTTGAGAAGGGAGGGGAACTGGACTCTGCCTCTTCTATTACATTTACATTACATTACATTACGGAGAAGTCCATTCTCGTCATGATTGATCGACATCGTAACGTAGTGCCCGACTTGCGTAGCAACCAAAGATAGCTTACTAAGGTAGTTTACTTTTTCATTTCGAAAAAAGAAGGCGAAGGGATTTTTCCTTGATTGCATGAGCTAGCCAGCAAACCCCCCCTTACTCACCTCAACATCTATAAAAAAAGCGCATTCTACTTTTCATTTCATAATAATAAGGTAAGTATCCAGCTCTCGATCCAGAGCTACTGCTTCAAGAATCAACTGAGCTCAAGAAGTCAGGTTAAGACGTCGACTTTGACAGGGGAGATGAAAAAGAATTCCTGTATTTAGAAGTAAATCCCACTAAACTAGACTTGTATGCTTGACATGAAACGTAGAGGCAAGTGGAGTCAAAGGCCGAGCCTCAACCAACAAAGAGGGACAACCATGCCAATCCAAGCACAGTAAAAGTGTGCCACTCTACCTTTGTTTCTTTACCCTAGACTACATTCTTAAAGGAGAACCATGTGCATTTCCTGTGTTCTGTGCTTGCTACGCCCTTGTACCTTTAGTTGAAGTATAGGTCGTCGATTAAATCTATCTTGATGGGATTTTTCTAGTAGGTAGCGAGAAGACTAATAGTATCGACAAGAGGCTACATCAATAGATGAAAATTTAGGGTAGAGTAGGGTAGGTTTGGAGTTAGAAGTCCTATTCTTCCCAACCAAATAAGCACTTTTTCAAAGTTCACCTTCCCGCGGTTAGAACAAGACTTACGGATAACAATCAAACCTTACCAAGGACAAGGACCATACTATAGAGCCTAATTAAATAGAATCCGAGCTTTCTTTTTTTAATTCACATATATGAGCGAGGATTCCTCTATCTCTTGCTCGCTTCGATCGGACTCTGACAACTTAGGGAAGAATGATGGGTCGCTAAGAAGGCCCCTAAATGACCGCTCAAAAGGACTACCTATTTTTTTCCCCAATCAGTCACTTGCTCGTCCCTCTCTCATGATAATGGTCTCTCCTCTCCTCTCACTGTCAGGTTTGGTTCTTGTTCCAGGTTGGGTCTCACTGCTTTATTATTGATTGTCCCATGGTTAGAATACGTTTTTTTTCGCTTGGTTATCTCAGAAGGATTATCTACGTCCCGTTGGGAACCATGAAACAACTAACACCCTATCTTCTACTCCGTACTACGGGATAGAGGTAATGAAATGGGAATTGCAACGCACTATTCAGTCCAGCCCCAATCTACTTTCCTCTTCCGAGATGCCTTCTTCACTGGCCAGGCAAAGGATAGAGTCTTGTCTTCCTTCTACGATTCCGAACATTGTCCTAAGAGCTGATTCGTTCAAAGATAGGAAAGACAGTTTCGAAAGCAGAGACATAAACTGGGATAGGATTACTACTGGCTTGAAAGCGGTGTGACTCACTGTAATTGGAATCCAACTTCCTTGTGACCCGCATACTTTCTTATGTTGTACCTCTTCCTTTGCTAACTCCGCCTGTATTTGAGCATGAACTAATCTATCACTTCGCTCCTATCTCTTAAAGCTCTTACACTTGACAGTTCCCCTGACCACCCGGACGACCGGAGTAGAAGGGGGATGCCCTTTAATTAATCAAAGAACACATCGAAGGTAGATAGATTGGAAAAGCCCCTTTATGGAAGGACCTATGTAGAAGCTCATTCCAGACAAAGGAAATCTCTGACCCAGATTTAGGCTTCTCCGATTGAGAAAACCCCGACAATTACTTTTATAGTAGCTGCGAGCCTAAGATCAAAGGCAGTTCCAAAAAGGAGTTCCCTATTTCCAGCTCGAAAAAGTAAAGCCTCAGTGCCAGTTGTAAGGTTAAGAAAGCCAGGTATGATGAAATCCTCTTTTCGAATAGGAATTTATTTGATCTTATTATTAGAATATTAAAATTCAACTGAATATACTGTTTTCAAGAAGGAATCGCCATCACAAGTGGAAGTTGAACCCGACAATCTCTTCCTCCTGAAGTCTGGAAAAAGGAAGAAAAACAGTCAATCACAGGGAAGGATATATAGAAGGTAAGGGTCCGCTTTCCTTGTTCAAGCCGGTATTTAATGAATAAGTAGTAAGTAAGTGAGAAGTGGTGAATTGGCCAGGAGGAATAAAGCTTATTTCAAGTACTAATAAAAGCATTCATTACAAACTCTTGTGCTCACTTATCCCATGTATATGATGTTTTCCCTGAGCCTGTCTGAGTTGAATATGCTTTCTGTGTTTATAATAGAGATTCTCTCTAAGATTGATAAAATATACGTTTTGTTTGTCTGATTAAAGGTTGTCCAAAGAGGACTAAGAGACAGATGATGTGCTTGCAAGTAAGCTTCAGCGAAGCATCAGATAAACCAAGTTCGGGTTGGGAAATGAGATATTTACCCCAGCAATATAAAATATTTATTGCCCCCCGCCACAGTCCAATGAGCACGACTTACCATATGCCTGATAGCTTTGAAGACTAGCTCCTACATTCCTTCTTATAGTTCTAGAAAGTACCTTTTATAGACCAGTCTATCTCCTCTGTGGGAAGGCAAGGCTACTCTATCAAAATCAGAAACTTGGCTAGGGCTATCTAGAGACTATGGCTGTCTAGAGTAGAGTCTCGGTATCTGGAAATAAATAGTATAGGTCTTCCCCGCCTCTACCGCTGGTGAGATCTCTTCTTGAACGTAATCATTCTTATTTTAAGGGCTGTTGTAGATGGATGCACGACAAGACCTCTCGCGGATGCTTACCTAAGCTACATAACTCAATTGTTGGGCGCCTTAACTAAAGGAGCTAAATCAGAGGATGTCATTCCACCTTATCCTTCGTTGAATCTTTCCTTTGTCCTTACCCTAAACTGGAGACGGAACTTTCTTATTCAACTATGGTGGTTAGCGAAGGAAAGAAAGCTCAACACGTCTTCTTTAGAAGAATTTTCCTGCATTAGTATATCAGCTAATTAGATATGAAGCTATGTAGCAAGATTCCCTATCGGGTTAAGAATCCATCCTTTTTCTGCCTCAATTGAGACATGTAAGAGGCTAGGCTTAGCTCTTGAAGATAGTAGGATTAACTGGGCTTAGCTTAGATAAATTCTGTTTAAACTCATTCAATATTTTTATCGCTTTATCCTTCTAAAAGCCTATGAATGTGCGCTTGTCGGAAATCATCTTTAATCATCTTCAATCTTTGATTCCTAGTGCGCTGATTCTAGAACAAGCTCACTTTCATTCACTTCCTGATGCTCCTGCTAATGCTATTGCTACATCCTCTTTTGTTCCTTCGATACGTGCCTTATCAAAATCTTGCTTCATTTATATTCTTCCTGATAAGGTCATACTTCTGCTCTCTTTCTTTCATCAGCTATTTTGACTATGAGAAGGCTTTTCATCAGATACTCTTTTAGTTCATTGTATAGGCCGGACATCTTCTTCCTAAAAAGTCCTCACATGTAGTGAAGGCCCAAGTATACCTATAAAAAAGAAATGCACGACATCTTTTGAAAAAAAAAAAGAGATGCATCTTTCTTTTCAACAAGAGGAATCACAGCTGATTAGAGTGCTACCAAGTTTCATTTATTTGTTGCAACCCGAATTCCTGGGAGAATGAAATTCAAAAGTTGAGGAACGAAGTAACCTCATCGAATGGCCTCCTTCCTCTCTTTTAGAGTCGAGTCACTTCGTACCTTCCTAGTCGTCTATTTCAATTGTGCCAGTTGGAGAAAAGCCTGTCTTTTTTTTGCCTACTACTGGTGCCTAATGGCAAAGAGTTTCTTCAATAGCCAAGTCGAGCAGTCAAGAAGCGGGTTGAAGTCAAAGAGAAGACAAGTCCTACTCTCAAGCAAAAGGCTAAGGGCGTTTGTTCCACTTCTAGCTCGTTAGGAATGGGATTCCTAAAACCTCTGATGCCCTGGCTCTCAGTCTCAATAAAGTAAGAAAGGGAACCCTTTTAGCGACGACAATGGGTATAGACCTCTTCCCTCCGCTTCTTACCCAATGGAACACTTAGAATAGACCGAATCGAAGGCTGTAAGCATTCTGTAATCATCCCAGGTTTTCCAGGCTGCCCATTCTCTTTGTATGAAAAGTAGGAGTAGGAAATGTCGTAGGTAAAGCCTTCTAGTACTACATGCGTAAGCCTTCCATGTCTTGCATTCGTTCGTCGGGGAATTCCTATATTCACTCCCATCAGGGTAATTTATCTAGATTTCGATTCTATTACGTACAAGTGGGCCAGCCAGTCCGTCTGGTAATTGATTCTGTGTTCAAGGTTGGCTATTTCGTCCTAGCTTTCCAATTTCTCTATCCTAACAGCATTCAAATCCTAACATCCTTGCAAGCTTTGGATTCTTTTCTATCTCTGACCGGGAAAGAGGTTACCAAGCAAGTGAAAATGAAGTGAAACTGTACTCGCCTCTTCTCCTTCTTGTCCTACTGTACTTTCATTCTTATTATTCTCATAACTGGAACCGGAACAAGCTCGTCTTTAGCAGCCTCACTTTGTTAGCTTCTTGTTAGCAGTACTAGTTTGTAGTCTTTATTGACCTGGAACACAAGCTTTACCAGCCAACCCGATCTGACCTTCGAAACTCTCTTCTCATACTCCTCATTCGTCGTTCCAGGCGTACTCCAGTTAGCTCTTCTCTTACAGAGCCTTGTCTGTTCGATTGCTTTCCTAGTCTTCTTCCTGTTTCATTAGATAAAGTGTCTTCATTAATAGATAGAGTTGGAGTACGTAGTGAGAGTCAAGGTCAAGGTTGATTAATGAGTTTAGTGGATAGAAAGATCGATGTGAGGCCTAGGTCAAGGCAGGAAGTTAAAGTGTTACTTCCCCCGTAGTTGGGGATGGGGGTTAAGCGTCTAATTCCACAATGAAAACTAAATGAAAAAGGAAAATCCATTTTCTCACCCGCCTACGATTGATTGGAAACATATTCAGTAGGTCCTCCTTCCCTACAGAATGGAATTCCAGGGCGTCTTTCTTAGATAACATTTGCTTTCCCTTACTCCTGAATAGTGAAAGGTTGAGCCTTTTTTGTTCAACCTAAGTGTTGGAGTTCCAGAGCACACTCTACCTTTGCTTCCTCATTCTTCCGTGCCAAGAATGATCCAATTGAATCTTCTAAATCTGATATGTAAAATCTCAAGGGCTCAGAAGAGGCTCATTTATGCTAATCAAATTAGTACTCATGCAGAAGTATTTCCCCTATCATAGAAGGTGTGAAGCAGGCAGGGTCTTTAAAGAAAAGAAGCAAAGCAAGTTCCAGGTATGCGGGCAGAGGGGGGTTTCTTGATAGTCCAAAACTAGTGATCTAAGCTCTCCAGCAAAGAATCAATGCATGCCGAGCAGACTACAATTTGTGGCAGCATATCCTACCTATCCCGAAGGGAAATCTCCAAAGTGGGATTTTATATTAACTCAGTCTCCGACGAAGAAGGTTCAGGCATGCTTTGACTTAGCTCTATGATCCACTAATTGATATCTTTTTCTGGTATTCCACAAAGGAGGTGGATACGGTCAGCGAAAGAAGTGGTGAGGGCAGAAGAAATGTTTTTCATTTCAAGATTGCCGCTCTTGAAAATGGGTATTAAACAAAGGACATAGTGGGTTAGGTAAAACCTATTTTGAGAGGAAAGATCTATCAAAGAAGAAAGTCCAAAACCAAAGATTTTTTTCAATGCGTATGCTTTAAAAGTCAGACTTGGAATATATTATTTATGTGTACTTTATTAATGGGATATAAATTCGTAGTGGGACATTCTTTTCATATATCCTTCGAGCGAGAAAGGTGCTACGTCGGGGACTCATCAAGGTCATTCGGAACCACTTTAAGGCTGTTTATTGACCATAGCAACACATTGTTCAGTTGTGGGGAAAAGTACTAGCGAGAAGCTTCCCTTGGGATTGTTTTCCCAGGAAATTTTCCTTTTTTGCCCTTATACGCTTTTCTCTGTCTTTGATGTCAAGCCCAGTCCCAGTGACCCATTGGATTGGATTTCTCCCTTGGGCGGACTCCATATGGGGATAACTTGTTACTTGTAATGTCCATGAATGAATGCTTATTAAGGAATCGGTAAGCTGATGTGCCATTATTGGGTTCCATCCTCTGGCAATTATCGACTCGGGAATGAACGAAGTCTTTTCACTTCAAAGTAGAGGTTTGTGGTAACGGTGGACTGACAGATCAGCTCCAAGGCCTGAGTGCCTAGGTTGTAGTGGTAAGAGTCGCTGCCGATGAGTTCCAACTGCCAGGGTCTTCGATAAGAAAGAGGCGTCTGAGTAAACAGGAGTGAGATCTTCCTATTGATACTAGCACTAGTTGGACTGGCTCCCGGGGAAAGGGAATTACACTAGATCTTCGCAATGGCACTCCAACAAGCTTGACAAGGAGAGAAAGAAGAGAAGAACAAGAGGAAGTACGACGAAAATTGTATGAAATAGGTTGCTTGTAGCGATTGCGATTGCTTATTTGGTTGGGATTACCAGCCTGACCAAATGATAAGATAAAAAGAAGAGTTCCCGCCTACGGCTATATGCCCATTAAGAGCTATACCTGGAGTCGAGCTAACTGCATAGGGAGAGGGGATCTTTCCTAAAAAGCCTAAAAGCAATAAACCGCATTGGAAATGACGAATCACACTCTGAAATGTGGTTCCTTCCCAATAGGTGTCAGGAGGGAGCAAGGCGTGATTGCTCTCTCATCCTCCGACCGCCCCCTTTTCCACCTCTAAGTAGTACATTGGTATGTCTCGTTGCAATCATTTCGGTCAATCCCTTTCCTGAACCATAGGTAAGGGATGACAGGAGATGGCCCCTATAGCAAAATAAACCAGCCTCTCATTTGAGAGAGTAAATAGAATAGTGTCGGGCTTGCAACAGTCTGACTTTTGAACGACTAAGCAACTACTATGATCCCGTCCACCCCCAACCAATTAGGGTAAAGTGTTCATTCATACCTTCAACAACCCCGAGATATTGGCCCATGACCATGCTTACTTCATCTTCAAGAGCAAGCATCCTGGCTCTCAGGGCCTCAAGCAACCCTGGATCCTTTCCTGCTTCCTTAGTGATTCCAAGAAGATGCTTCAACCCCATTAAGTTTTAACTGGCCATCACGGTCCAATAAGGATTTCCAATTTCGATTTGGAATTGTTGATCTGTAGGTTAAAGATTACCTCATTTGAAGTACCCTGTGTGGATCCGGAGGCTACTTCTGCCCTGGCTTTGCTAGGTTGCATGACGGGCTGTAAGACGCTCAATCAATCGGGACCTATCCCACCCTTCTTCCTTGATCTTCACATTCACCCCCTTTAGAGTTAAGAAATGATGGTTAAGAGTTCTTGCTTTTGAGTTCCCACTCTGACTATTTAGAACACTATATATAATAATACCTTAATTAATTGAAGCGGATGAAGCTCAACATTTCTGTAATTTGAATCGAAAGTTGCTTTTAACTCCTCCACCTTTGAAGGCTGGTTACATCCAACGAGGCTGCCTTAAATTCCTCTTTGTCTCGGCAGAGGTATAGCCCTTTTTGAATAAATTTTACTTGGTGCTCACTTGTAGGAAGATTCCCGGCTCTGAAGTCAAGATTTTTTTGGAGCTCTTTCCAAAGAGGTTGGGACTAGACTTTCAATTGGATGTGTCCCGGTCAAATCATTAACGACAGATCCCTGCAAACGTACTACTTTCAATCAAACCTTCTATCTTTTACCTTCTTGATTGATAGATAGTGAGGCCTAGGACTTGCTTCTTTAGATTTGTTGAATTTACTTTGTCTTCACGAGTTGGATTTGAACAAATATCTCTGGGCGACTTTTCTTTTAATTGATCGTGAGGGGGGTTTCCACTTTATTACTCAGGTAAAGTGAAATGGCTAGGCTCCCCTATCACCTTTTCTTTCGGTGATATATTTTGCCTTAGCATTTATGAAGTAGACGTCATTTATTAAGTTGAAGTGAAGTCTTTTCGTTCCTGATTCAATTACAGTTGTTCTCGCTAAAGCCCGATTTGATCCCGCTTAACCGGCAGGGAGAAATCCTGATCTTACACTTGTGTCAATACAATAAGATAGATGCCTGAATCGCTCCGTGGATTTATACACTCCAAAAAGAATGAATAGACGCCCAGATGGAAAAATGATAATAGAAATAAAGCTTGGAAATGAAGGATGAGCTCGCGGAAACAATGAGATCATCAACATAAACTATAAGATAGACTTGAATGCCTGTCAATCGATATTCTATATGATGTGATGTTGCTAGTTTCATCCGCTAGTAATAGAAGCTGCGGTGAATGAATCCTTCTTAGCTAAGGAATGTTTGTTGGACACCCACCCATTGTCCAGTTCCGGCTAGCACTTCTCGTTGCCTTTGTTTGCACGGTCTCATCACTTAGTGGTATGGCATGCAGTTAAACAGGTTCACCCTGGAAACTGCTTTCTTAAGTATGTTGTACTAGGGGATAATGTAGGAGGACGCTCATGTATATGATTTTTTTTTTGTAATTGGGCTTTTTCTTTCTTATCAGAAATCTACGATTTCCCATCAAGGTTCAACTGTGAATTCGCAAAGAGCTTCAGAGTTCGTAATTTGAGTAAGAATCTTTCACCTATCTAAATTCGGGCTCTTATGAACTCTGACCATCCCTATGGTACTACGGTTGTACTTCTACAGTACGCTATGAAGAAATTTTCCACTCTTTGTTTTGTAGAGTAGGGGGTTGTGGGTTACCGTGCTCTATCTAGAATTGACCATGTTAGAAGTTTTAAGGTAGAGAGGTTGATTGTGCTTCATGTCTCCCAACAATATATTGTTCTGAGTGAGGGTAATGTTTGCTATCGCCGCTTCCTATTTTGCTTTCTTAGCGAAATGCGTGCTTCCGTTCACCTCAAACATCGTTCTTTTCCTTTTTTCCCCTACCTTGGTGTTGACCTTAGGTTCACTAGATTCCTTTCCGGTCTCGTATAGGGAGTAAGTTAAACCATTCCACTAAAATACTCTTTATTGATTGAACTTTCTCAGTCTTGGTTTGAAAGCCTTGACAGTTCATTTCAGGTATTTCGTAGCCATCGTTAGAGGAAAGAACTTGTATTACAAGGATTCATTAACTGTAAATCTGGCAATTCCGACCAGGGTGGTCGATCAGATCAGATTCCCTTGCTTTAGGGAGGGAATAGAGGAATGGTTAGGGGCTTGTCTTTAAGCAGCTGGCTTCCACGCAGCTACAGCTGCAGAGGATAGTCTCTAAAAGCTACAATCGTCTCTTCCTATTATTCTCTGAAAACATACCTAGGTTTTGGGAATCACTCTACTGACAAAGAACCTAAAAGCTACCAATAAGCCTTTAGGCAGTCAGCGGAAATGGTAAATGTCGACTTCCTTTACAATGACTTCTTTCTTTCCTCTTCACCATACGCAATTGTAGCTCACCCTCAGATCAGGGGATACCTTAAGTCAGCAGATCCCTTCGAAGATAGGGCATTTACATAAACTCCGAAACCGTACCTAGGGAGCTTACATCAGGAATCTCCCAAGCTTGCCGAGGAAAGAACAAAACAGAAAAAGACACCGTCCAACAACTTTTTAATGTGCACGTACCACTTTTGAGTATCTTTGCACTGCTAGCTCTCTTAGATCATTGGCTACCAGAAAGACTAGAACTCAGGAACATCAATATGGTTAGGGATCATTAAGGTACGACCCTTAGCCTATTCCTTTCTGCCTTCTGAACGAATCTAGAACCTCAATTAGCAGATTCATTAGAAACCTTTCTTGGAAGACTCAATTCATTAGATAAGCCTAGTATATAATCACTGATAGGATCATTCCTGAAATTAACAAATAAATAATGCGAACTTTGAAGAAAGTTGATCCTAGAAGACTAACCTCGTAGCTCACTTAGATCAATCAGTTCAAGCATTGACAAACCCACCTTCCTTCTGTGTTCAGGACGGAGAATCTTTTTGACTTTGTCGAACTGTCTTTGCAGGCTTTGACTGCTTTCTTTCGCTTACCGGAGAGCTGATTCTTTATTACTGACTTTTCGCGGTTGATCGCACCTCACACCTAAAGGAGTCGATTCTTGTGAGGAGGATGACTTCTCTCTTGCCGTCAAAAGTGCTTATTCATGGTGTATCGTGTAGTTGATGATATCATTTTGGACTAGTCTCCAGCATACGCCAACCAGACATACCGCTTTCTCGTTTAGGAATTTCTTAAGATTAAGCAAGAAAACTACTTTTACAGTATCAACGATCAGTACCGGTGAATGGGATAGTGATAGGAAAAAGAGTGATTTTCATCGTGTGTGGATCACTCAGATAAACGCAGTAATTTGCGAAAGGGGAGTATCCTATAGTTATAATAGAAGGGAAGTATTACCCTATAGTTATAGTAGATTAATACACGATCTGTACAAGAGAGAATTCTTCTTAACCGTAAAATACTTGCACAAATAGCTATATCAAATAGGAATTCTCTCTCTCGCCGATGCGGAAGCGAACTAACTACCTAAACGAGCAAGTAAACTTTATTTCTTAAAAGGTAGAACTGTAATCCGCTGCTTGAGTCACTGGTGTTCTGGAGCCAAGCCAAAAGAGGGATGCGTCTTTGGCTAAAACCTAGGAATCAAACCAGTGAGTTTCAGGGAAAAGGGACTACTTCTTCCATTCCTAACCTAATCTAGCAGTGAGACATACAACCTAAGGCAAAGTATCGGGTTAACGCATAGTGAACGTTACTAAGGCTGAACCGAAAGGAAGAGCATATATGCCACATAAACTTCTTCCATTCATAGCGGATGCACGACTAAGAGTTAGGATTGGAAGTCAGGAATTCCAGTGCCTGTAAGATGAAAGACCATAGCTAGATTCTAGAGATAGTAAAAAGTTCTCATACACCATAGTAACTGCTTAACTCTAAATCCAGTAACAACTTTTAGTCTATAGTAGCTTATATGCGCTACTAGTGAGACAACTGATATGCCACTATTTTCTATAGAAGAAGGATGACATCAGCAGCTAAATCGTAACTCAAAGTTAACCTTGTTGGGTTCTTTCACCGATCCTTAGGTATGGTTGACTTGACAAATTAGTCTCACGGCCTTAGTTTAATTGGACAAGTAAACATCTGGGCCCAACCAAAACGAAGGAAAAGCCCTAAAAAATGAACAAAGCGAACTGAGTTGTCCTTGCTTTATCCATCTCTACTTTATGGGACTAACCAAAGAGACGATGAACTCACACTTGCTAGTAAAGTAGTCCTCAAAGGAAAAACATATTATAGGACCGGACTGATGCTGCAGGATGTAGCAGAAAGGGGTGTAACAAAACTTGCAGCGAAAAGCACTGAAACAAGCTCTAACTCAAAGATCAGGGAGGGAAACTATGACTCTTCTCTTACCTCGTACCTCACCTATTAGACCTTCTAATGAGTGAAAGTCATTAATTGTATCCAAACCTCCTATTCAACTCCAACTGGTTCAACTTGCACCAAGCTTGGCTTTACTTAGATAGTGAATTCAATTAGGAGCAAAACGTATTCTCTAGGAGATCATATACAAAATATATGGGGAAAGAAAGGAGAGGGCCTAACTCACCATAGGCCGCTTGCACTCACTCGCCTAGCATGACAAAAGAAAGTAAAACTCGATTGAAGGCAGGCAAAATGAGAGCAACTTCAACTAGCTCACACAAAATCTAACATAAATAAAGGGACACCGTTGGCTTACTAGCTTTCTTATCAATTGTATTCTCTTTTTAAGGATACTCTTTGAAGCTTGATACGCAGATGAGTAATTCAATAGATTCTATACTCGTTGACTCTTGAAAGTATGGTTTGCTCACCCTAAGTGAAGAAAAGTCGTATAGAAACAAAGGGCTTGCTTCCGCATAAGAGCATAAGATAAAAATGGTCTGGTGTCCTAGTTCATTCGGACCTGTAGTTAGCTCAGCTTGAGTAGCAGTTTACAATCGAAGAGAACAACGGGAGGCGAGCCATATTAGGATAGGATTTTTCGTGCATTCTTCCTCTTTCTCTTCTTTTTCTTATGAATCTTCTTTGGAGTGAAAACTCTCCCTAATAAAGACTCAACTCACTAGAAGAATTTCTGGGGGCACTAGCATGAGCAAAAATGGTTGAAAAGTCTACTATTTGAAATAGAGTAAAACAATCCAAAATCGCAAGAGCTAATCCAATATTACCTACTCGATTGACAAGCATAACTTTTATTGCTGCTTTATCTGCCTGAAGTCGTGTAAACCAGAAATGAATTAACAAATATGAAGCAAGACCTACTCCCTCCCATCCCAGGAATAATTGAACAGAATTATCTCCAGTCACCAACATTGGTATAAAAAAAGTAGGAATGGATAAATAACACATAAATTGAGGGCTATGCGGATCCTCAGACATATATGAAATGGAATAAAGATGGACCAAGCTACTTATGAATGTAACCACAATTAACATCACTATGGTCGGGCCATCGAACACGGGGTCAGAAGTGAATTACGGTCGGACCAATATGCAAATCGAGTGAGCTCCCCTTGCATGCAATGATGTGGTGGTCAACCTCTCATTCTAATTCAGTGCTCTCCAAACCATGCTCGAAGGTTTCCCATTACACGGCTCACTAACTTGATCTTCTGCGAGAACAGTATGTCAGAACAAGCCTGGAAAAAAATGTAAGGCCTTGCTTTCTTTTGCCACTCAAGTGTACGTCCTCGCCGTGCTTAGGGCCCTTCTTCCCTTACCTAATGAAAGAGTCCACCGCCTGCCTAAGTGGTCTCAAATAAGGCATGCATGCCTGCCTCTTTAGTAGGTGATTCACTACCGAAGTGAAGAAAAGGCTGTATCAATCAAAGAGGGTACTACGAGCCCTATGCCCCACGCATATAACTAGCTCGCATGGTTCACCAGTTCCACCAACTAGACCAAAAAAGTGATTCAGTCGATACATAGGTGCGCTTGGAATGGGGGGTGTGCTGTCCCTATTTGGCGGGGCCCTTTCCCATAAGGCCCCACCGTCAGGGCATAAGTGCTCTCTTGCTACACATATGCGAGGCGCCGTCTTAACCTTCCCTGACCAGGATCACTACCACACCTGTAGCATTCGTGATCGGCCTTCTCAACTGTGTATCGATTGAAAGGCAGGGCGGCACAACACCCAACCAAGGGAGTGGTTACGTCCAGTATATCCGGAGCAAAAGCCGCATCCAGATCGGATCTATTTACTTGGGAATTCATCCGGTGACATCACGGTAGCCCAAGAAGCCCCAAGAAGCATCAAACATTTTCGATGAGATGCATGGAGCAATTCTTAGATAGCAAGAACTAGCTCCTGATGCATTTTCATAAAAAGCAATCAAAGAGAGGATCGAAGAGAATGAAATGCACGTAGTGGTTATTATAGCGGTTCCTTCTTTTCCTAGAAAACGTCCGAAACAACCTGTTACAAAACTACCGAGCAGGGGTAAAAATACGATAAGTAGATACATAATTTCGAGTCTGATCAGACAACCAAAAATCATACAATGACAGAGCGGCATACCGGAAAAAAAGCAAGAAATAGGAACGAAGAAACTCGACCAAGAGGAGAGGAACGAAGAATGAAACTTTACGACAACTTTTTTGTAGACGTTCGACTTGCATGTGTTAAGCATATAGTTAGTGTTCATTCCTAGATCTCCAAATTTCACCCTAACCCAAGAATTTGCTTTATATAGGGAAAATCGTTCCCGCGTGCTGCAAGATCGAGGTTTTCTTGCTCAACGAACTCGATTTCCTTTATGTCTTTCTCTACTGGGCCCCATTCGGGGTTTTTGTCCAGTACCTCTCACTTTACGGAAAATAAGTCCATAGAGTTCTCGGTAGAATTGGCAGCATCCCCCCTCAAGGCACGATTCCAAGAAAAAATTTCTTGAAAGAGAAAAAATCATTCATGTTTTCTCTCCATGATTTGCAGATCTGTGTTCTCGAAACACAGTAACATGTAATACTCTTTCTGAGAGCCATAATTGTGGAGTGTGGTCTTTAATTCTGACCAATACTCCCCTTTTGCTTTAGAAAGCAGAAAAAGGCTATTTTGCCTTTCGAGCTTTCTTATTCGATCGAGCATAGAGGCCTCCATACTTTCATTTCTTCTTATGAAAAAAGGTTCCCCCCTTTCTTGCCTAACTATTTTGGGTAGAGGAAAATGGGGACCCTGTGATGGGGCTTCAGGTAGGGCATCAGGAACCTACGGGGTCGCCCCTTGTCTCTAGCTCAAAGTTTCTTGTAAACCTGTCACAAAAGGTGCGACAACTTCTAATAACTCGTTCATTTTTGTATTTTTGAATTGATACCGCCCCTAAGGCTAGCTCCTACTACTCCTCCTTCTCCTTTAGGATAGGATCCTCGTTGATCCTTTCTACATAACACTCTCGGCCGCCCAAGAGGACAATCTCTCAAATACACATGTTGGTGTTGTTAACTCATTTTTCTTTTCTTTGCTGATTCCTCTTAATGAAATTTTCCATGTTGCACTAAGTTACTTACAGATGTATGCATGCGGTCCGGGAACACTTTGGGGTGAACGCCCATCCAAACAAGTAAGGTCAATAGTTCAGCATTTAGGCCGTAACATTTAGCAACCAAAAAATATTTAACCCAACAAGTGCTCTCCGAACTAAGCTAGATAGTCTCCTATCACTAGGCTCACCAACCAACCTGGACTTTTTTTCTTATTCCTACCGGATATCAAAACAAACCATAAGGACTGTTTCCAGCCATGAGTTCCCCTATGATATAAGTGCTCTTCGGTGGGGTGGGCCATTCCATCAGATCTTTGAGAAGGGGCCCAGTCTCCTATTTGATGGTCGGTGTGGCGATAGGTTTCGTTTCTACGACTACCTTCCCAGCTGTTGAAAGACTGAGCGAGAATGGTAAGGGGCGCACAAACAAAGAATGTCGTTGTGTGGGTATACGATTCGCCAAGCTGGGGCAAAGAAAGGTGTCTGACCCAATCGGATTAGGAATGTGAAGGCCTCTCCTTCGAAAGAAGACTGGGGAAAGAAAGAGCTATGCTATTGACCGGACCCTTATTTCTCATTTTCTTTGCAGCGGGCAAAATAGATAATGAAATGCATAAAAAAAATAGGGGAAGGAAGTCAGAGACTCCATTTTTTTGGTTTAAGGGCTGCTCGCCCTACCGAAGTACCAAAGGCTTTCGAGGCTTACAGCTCCCTATTACAGGACCTAACAAAAGGCTTTAAGTAGCGCCCTTAGAATCTAAGCCTTTTGAAGCACCAGTAGTTGTAGCTGTGGCCACACTAACCCTTTCTTTCTTATCGCTCCGGATTCTGATCTATAGGACCTCCGGGCGGTACAAAGTAAACCTCTTCCGTAGAAGAAGGTAATAACCTAACCTTTAGGAATTTTTTCAAGGGAGGACCCTCTGATCTATCAATGGAACGATCTCCATGTGTGGCGTGATAAGGAATCTTAGAAAAGATCGATTGAGACTTCCTCCACGCTCCCACGAAGATCTCTACGTGCTTGTCCAGGACAAGTGAGATCTAGGGACTGCGTGCCTGAGAGTAGCTCAAACAAAAAAGAGTCTGGTCTGGTCTGAATTCTGGCACGGCCCGGCCGTCTGCTGCTAGGTCCTGAAATGGCATCGGGCGAGGGCGACGCTATGCCCCTTAATGAATCGAATGGTCCTTCGACCTTCGTTTGATTCCGACGGCCGGCATAGATCATGTGAGACCGGCCCACTATTACTATGAAAAAAGCCCTGCCCTCTCCTTCGTTACTAGGAAAGTAAGCAACTTCTATTAGCGTCGGACCTTGAGTCAAATTGATTGTGTCATCTGCAACGTCCATCAATGATGGTTCATTAGTGTCCACTGATTTAGACTCCTTCCCTCTTCTCAACTACGAAAAAGATCAAGAGGGGCCTGAAAGCCCCCAAAGAACGGAAATGGAATTCGATTCACTCCTCAATTTCTCTTAAATAAATAATGCTCGCCCTGGCCGAGTCTTTCCCTGCTGTTCTGTTCCCTCTACGAGAAAGACGCACGGAAGAGGTATTCCTAGCGCGGAGGATCCATTGAGAATTTGTCTCGGTAGGGAACTGTAGGATCTTTTCCCCTATTGTATTGAATCAATAAAAAAAGAGGTATGTGCTAAGACCCCCACTTCCATAGATCCTTGGTTTGACCTCTCGTAGTGGTCCTTGCTTTTAAGAAATTGGAGCGGGGCCAATTTGTCATACTTGCTCAGTGTGCACCCTTTCTTCGAGTACCCCGCCCGGTTCACAGGGCTGTTGGCTTACCAAGGACTTGCCCGCTGCTCTCGCCGCCCGCTTGGCGGGCAGAGCATTCATTATCCTAACTTTTCTTTGTGCTGGGTCCCTCCCATTGCTATAGCCATAAGCTATGGTAGTTGTAGCTCGCAACCACAGGGGCCCGCCCCGCGAGGCCAGAGTGGGCTTAGCGGTCAGCCTCCATTCAAAATATGTTAGGGGGTATTTTGCTTCTACCAGATCTAGAGAGATACTACAAGTCCTCCGTCCCAGATTCCATCGCCGCTCCGATCTGGTTTACCGGTACTACCATAAAGTCTCATGCTTACATTACTGTTATTGTTGGTTTGATTATCTTGGACCACAAGGACCCAAGTCGTGCTTCTGGTTTCCATTCTAATCATCATATTGATGATAAATCTCCTTGTGCTCTGCCATAAGAACTTGGAGTCTGTATCATGGTGAAGATAAGGTAAGGCTGTGATTCTTTATCAAAAAACGGACTGAACGCCTTCGAATTATTAGCTCGTCCAATCCGGCCGCATTCATGAGTTGCTAGTTCAAGTGTCCCTCGGAGACAGGGTCGAGAAGTACCATGCATGGTTGCCCCCCATCCTTTCTTTCTATCAGTCTCACCCAGCAAGCGACCCCAACCCTACAGCCAAAAAAGGTAAGCGGATAGCGCGAGCCTTATTTATTAGTTTAGTAAAGTCAATATTTGGCTCCCTAAAGACTAAAGAAATGGATAAAAAAAGAGGGGGACTTATGCAACGGGCTATGCCACCCAAACCAACTGAGAGAAGTCGCATCCGTCCCATTGCAAACACCTACAATGTCATGATCACATTGGTTTACCCTAGTTTCTTTGGTAGTTTAACTTACAGTCGCCCCTCCAACAAGAAAAGATATAAATATGGAAACTTCTCTGCCATTTGGATCGGAGAATTTAAGGAGGAAATCAGGTTTTAAATTCCCAGAAACTGCATGATTATATAGCGAAAGGGAATAGGCCGCGCCTAAAATCATCCCAAGCGCTGCTAATGTGGCTACTAAGTTATTTCTTTGGTAAGGTCCTACTAAGATGAGAAATTCCCTGATAAAGCTGCTAGTACCAGGTGAACTCATATTGGCCAAAGTGGAAGAAAAGAAAATGGTAGAGAAATTTGGCATGGTGCTCACTGAACCTCCGTAATATCTAACAAGTTGAGTCTAATTCCGTGTATGTTCGATAGAGCCAAAGATTCCCCCCACTGATCGGAGTACGCCGATTACCCCTCGAACCGTACAAGATAGTTACTACCTATCATATGGCTTTCTAGCTTAACTTCTTTTTCTGGCCATTTCGCTCTGTTGATCGATTGTAGTATAAGAGATTTGTAACCCCCCGAAATTTTTTACATAATGTTCCTGGTTCATACCCATAGTTATCATGTATCTCCCCCGGTCATACTTTAGTATCACATCGTAGAGCCCCACCCCAACACTATATTCCTTATCAGTGAACCACAACATAGTGCATAGGTACTCTTTCATGCAGTGGGGACGAGACGACGTGAAATAATATGATCACGTACAGAAGTGCTGCCCTTCGTCTCGGCAATATGGAACCTGTCAACATCTCCCATTCTTTTATGGGGCCTATCGGGATAGGTAGGCCGAAACCTTTTCCCTCCATCCTCCGTCCATAAGACCCTCTTTCTCTTTCCCTCTCGGGAAAAAAGATAAGAAAGGATTCATTTTTTTCTTTCATGTGAACGGTCCTATCTTGTATCGAAAGGTTTTTCATGCTATACGCCATGTTGAGAAAGACCAACATCCTATGTACCGTACTCTTTTTGTACCTTGAAAGGGGGGTCTTCCTTATAATGCTATGGATGGCTGTCCGAAGTGCAAGGGGTAAACTCAAACTCGGATAGGATAGGATTGTGCGCAACGGGCACTTCGGGTCTCATATTTTGGAGGAGATTACCTTACCTCCATCCCCTATTATTAGGCGGCCATAATATTTTGTTACGTTCTACCACTGTTATGCCAGAATAAAAGGTTCCACACGAGCTCCCGTTCTACGGCGTGGTGGCAGGACCACTAGGGGAGTGGCGTCGGGTATAAATAGGGTGAAATCTGCAGGGGTCATGCAAATACATAGTCCCCTTCCCTTCTCTTATGGATGAATGGGGTGGTTTAGAAGGCCATTTCCAATCTACGTTCTCTAAGAGCGAAGGGTTAGGCACGTAGTATGGGGCCTCTGACTTCCATCTATGTGTTGTGAGTCTCCAGCGAAGCGAATTAAAGGGAAGCTCTTCGAGCTTTCGGGTGAGCTAACGCTTACCCTCAGCCTCTTTAATTGATAGGAGGGCAGGCTAAGCCCCTTACCTAAGATTCAATTCATAAGGCTAATTTTATGTTGTCGTGAGGCTTTGATTAGACCGACTACTATAGGCTAGCTACTTCTAGCTTCTATACTGGCCCTTCCACTTTGGTGTAGTTTTCATTTTTATTGGTACTGAATGAACATATCAAACAAAGGTGAGTAGTATAAGCCCTTCTCCGGCCGGACTGGGAAAAACAGCGAACTCTAGAAGCTAGGGCTTTGTTCACCTTTGGACACGAACACTATTCCGTTCTCAGCGGAAACCCGCCTTAGAGATTGAACAGCAATAAGATAAGTCAATGTTTAATCTAAGACACCGTTGAGTGCTGATAGCTTGTAGTGAACAGCCCCATTATGAAACCAACCGAAAGCAGCCTTTGGTACTTAAGTAGTTAAGGTTTGGAATCCTTGCAACTACGATAGAAAGCCATTTGCTTGTTGCCAAACCCTTCGCCTTTGTTTTGAATAAAAGTAGGTCGCGACTGTTGTATTTTAGTCGTTCAGGGGAAGTGGTAGCTTCGTGCTCCACTTCTCTCACGCTTGCTTGCGCGATGGCTTAGAGCCATTTTCGCTAGGTCTAAAAGCTTCTGAAAAGATTTAATCCAACAGAAATCCCGCATTGAGCGTAGCTGGTATGCCGCTATGGCTAGCCAATCATATTATTCTATAACAAAATCTATGTGTATAGAGAGATACCCTAGATATACAGATAGAATAGATGTTCATGGATAGACAGACATTCCATGGATTCTTAGTTTTTGGGCTTAAGAAGCTCGTCGATCCAAATGAATCATTCTTTTGGTCTCTCTTCGCTCCCCACCCCAAAACTGACCGACGGCATAACGCCCATTCTCTTCGCACGTGGAAAGGTAACGAAGTTCAGTATATGAGACCACAGCGCAGCAGAGTGGAGCAGCCGCGACACTTCCTTACTGGATCTCGTTGGTGGCCACCTAAACGGTAGGTAGGCGGCGAACGTGTGACGTTTGGAGTTGTCGTTCGTGCACCTGTCCCCAATGGAAGAACAAGTGATTTATTCCCCTGCGGATCATGGCCTTACCACTCGATCCCCGAAGGCCAGCGGGGATTCGGTATAGCAGCTCAGGTTTGTTTGCACTGCGCGTTCCTGCTTGACTGGACACATGTTAGCTGTAGGAAGTATGGTTCAGAAAGTGAATTCGCTTCGCTAGTTCAAGCTCAACTCCTCTCTTTACGTTAGCGGACCTACAGGTCGGGCTGGGGATATGCGCTCTTTCTTTCTGTGTGGGACAATACCAGGAAAAGAGGGGAATGCGTCGAGGAGGCGAGCATGACAACTACATTTTGGCTTTTTCCTCCATGAGATTAGCCTAGTGCATTGGACCGATGGATAAGAGAGTTGAGCTGGCATAAAAGTGCTTGGACGCTCTACGTATGATGTAGACTCCATCAGATACATATCAATTTCTTTCTGATGGATCAAGAATAGATAGTTGTCTCATCAATAGATAGAAATAGGATATTTCCCCCTATTCTTGAGAGATTCCCTCTCTATCTCCTTTGATCTATCAGAATAGATCTGCCTATCAATCAATCGATTTGAAAATAGCACTCTCTTCTGGCTTTTCGTTCATTTTCGCCACGAAAACATAACCGCCATAATAAGAAGTAAGCGAAGCAGCTAAAAGTACTCCCTTCACGCCCTTGAATTATTATTCACGAATGAATTAGGAAAGCCAATAGAAAGATTCGATTCTGACTTCCTAGAGCCGGTGATGTTGTTGCATGCGCGTACAGCCGTCCACCACTCCCGTCCCGGGGGGCTAAGGGGCTTTTATTTTTGGAACAGACGGCAGTGTTTTGCTGATGCCTCGAATCAAGCTTTTATTGCGATGTGCTATGCTTTCTCCCCCATTGCTAGTAGGTTGATGGGTCACGCGCCCGGCATACATGTTTTGGCCTTGTGTGTCTATAACTCAAAATAGGTGACCTAACGGCCGCCGCCCGACTAAACATACCAATAGTCACCAGATTTATATAAGCTACTAAGGAGTAAGAAATAATCTTTTTAAGATCGATCTGCCTTAAGTGGTCAAGGAAGTATATATTATAGTAATCACGCTTAAAGTATAAATGAAAGGAGTGGAACAAAGTGTCGCTTCGGGAAACATGGGTATTGAAAATCTTAAAAACCTGTAGGTTCCCAATTTTAAAGCAATTCCTACCAAGATGACGGATCCTGCCATAGGTGCCTCTACATGAGCTTCGGGTAACCAAATATGAACTGGTACCATAGGCACTTTGACGGCGAAAGAGGCGAAAGAAGCAATCCATAGAAAGATTTGGTGTCGCTCACTAAATTATGTGGTTAATCAGATTTGTAAATTGGTTGTTCCTGTTTGGAGAAGAATCAAAATAATAACTAATAGCATAAAAACAGATACAAGTAAAGTATAATGGAACAACTCATATGCTTCCTTGATCTTTCTTTGTCTCAAACCCCATACCCCTATAATAATGGTAGAGTAAGGGGTGGCCCCAAAGCGGAATTGACCGGTGGTGCTTGGTCAAAACTCCAGTAGGTAACCACTCCCTTCTCATAGAACCGTACGTGGGACTTCCGCCTCATACGGCTTCGTCCCGAGCTTCCGTCGTCGGCCTTGGCATTAAACCATTATCTATGCATGTATTTTCAGCCTGGATTGACGAATCTTTTACTTCTCGGGTGGTGACGAACAGTGGTGCTTGCGTTGTGGGAGATGCCCGCCCGTAGGGTTCGGCCAGCTTCCGACCCGAAAGAACCGCTCACTAGCTAGCCGGACTAGTGGGGACCCTATTTGGAGACATACTAAAATTATGCCTTCCGAACCGAACGCAATGCCCGTCTTCCAAATTAAAAAAAGGGCTCGTTGGGAAGAAAGATTACTTGTGCCCTGTAGAGCACATGTAAGGCACAGTCAGGTTGCTCACACAGCGGATCACTTTCTCAGATAGAGAGAGAGAGAGAGGTGTGAAAGTTATAGCCTTATGTTATGGCCGCCGCCCGACTTACGGCCTTTACGCTACTACTATTGTGATGTGAGCGGTTCAAATTGGTTGAATCTTTCTCAATCATCCTGGCCGGAATTTGTATGCAACACTTGTACGGAGCATAAAGGCTTGGAACTATTTTCTTACCTAAATCTTAAGAACATGATCCTACCCTATTCTCGAATCCTCTGTCGAGCTCTACCCTGCCTGCATTTACTTGTGTTTTGAAGAGGAAAAAAAAATCTCGCTACCTGCTGCCAACAGTCTTTCTTCAGAATTATCTGAACGGGTCGATCCTCCCATCCCGTTTGTTTTAGCAATTTATCCTAAGGTCTCCTCGCCAAGAGCTCACCGGCGACAACAGAGGAAACAACCCGTTTACTGTGGCGGGACGACTTTTTTCTTTCACAATAACACCTGGACGATTATCCCTACCTTTGGTAGCTTACGAGTTTACGTCCACCCTGGTGAGGTACAGTTTCCTTTCAATCTCTCCATTGTAGCCATTACCCGAATTCGCGCAAGTGTGTCCACACCCCCCAAACTTACCTGACGAGGAATCCTTACTCGCGAACAAACACAACCCCTACACACACCTAAGGGCACCCCCTCGTGCATATCCATACAAGACCCGAGTAGGCGGGTCGAGGTCCTACGAGGTACCCACTACTCAGAGTATCCTCCCAAAAGGAAAAAGATGTGTCTGTCGGGTTCGGTTCTTTCTTAGTTGGGTTGGGCAGGTTCGACCAGAAATGCTATGCTTACACACAAGACTACCCCTCTTCCCAAAGCTTCGCGGGGACTACTTTAGGATGACAGACGACCGCCCGTAGGGGGTTTATTGCATAAGGCCCCTGCAGAGGAAAGACTTTATCATAGCGAATAGAAGTTACTCAGCTCCGCACAACATAGGGATTAACACACTTTCGGGAAGAACATAGAATAGTAGAAGATCCAGCATGCAGAACACGACGATGATTATAAATTCACGAATTAGAAATGTTGTAATATACTCTTTCCCATAACTTCTCATACTAGACCAACCCATTAAAATGCAAATAGGGATCAGAAATATGGTCAATATCACGAAGAATAAAGAGATACCGTCTATACAAAAATAAAAATTGATATTTTCATAAGGAAGCCATCAAAGGCTTTCAACAAATTGAAATTTGCCCGTAGAGGGATCGAATTGTATTCAAAGAACAAGGGGATACACAAAAATAATAAGAGAGGCGCACAAACCAATTAATCATATCGATCGTATTCTGGAATTTGGAATGAAAAGAGGAATAATGCTTCCTAGCACGGGACAAAGAATAAGACCACTTAGATCAGAATAGCATTCACTGAAATATTCTAACATAGAGTAGAATCGAACATGGAAGAGATTCATTGACAACAGTAAAAAGATGGGCGCCTAATTCCAATACAATAAAGGTTCATCAATCCAATTCAGCTGAACACCGTGATTGATGAGTGGGTAGGTGGGTTAGGTGCCCCTCTCGCCCAGTGGGAAGTAATGAGGCTAGTCTCCCCACTTTCCCCCTGTCCGTGTGTGGGCCACCCTTCTGAAAGGCGAAAAAGAGGGAGAACCCACTTAGATCCAATAGCGGGCAGCACGAAGCACCCTAACATTGGGCACGCTCTGTTGTGTGCCATCCCGCTCGACCTGGACCAAATACCTATTTCAGGTATTCTCAGAGAGAGCCGCCCCACCCCTAGTTGGGTGGTTAAAGAGGAGGTTGCGGATTTCTGACCTCCGAGCCAAAAGTATCAGGGGGAAGCCCACCCCCCACCATTGCGGCCTCGACCCTCTTTTCCAAGAGGAACTACTTCTCCAGGATACTCAAAAAGAGTGGGAGATGCTTGGGCTCATTCCTCCCGATAAAATAGAAGGACAACTGGTGTTGAAGCTCTGCTCTCCTTTGGATATCAGGAACGAGAGAGCGTTCTATTTCCGAAACAAAAATGGTGCGCGGAATGGGCGCAACCTAAGGCTCAGGAATGCGCGGTTGTGCTTCTATCCCAAGAGGGTAAGAAGGGCCAGAAGGGGAACCCCTTACCGCGTCGCATGCGGCAAGGAAGCCTTCAAGAGCCCCGCCCTAATAATAATTCAGAAATAGGAGAGGGAGAAGAATGAATACCAAAAGATATTTTATACTCTTTGTTTTGACTCCTCAAATAGAAAGGGTAGAAAAAAGGCAAAAATAATAATACACTACATAAGAAAAAGCTGGATTTCGATCTTGGAAATAATCGACTCAAGCTCATCATACCCTTTTTTCTGACTCGACACAAACTTGTCATAACCCTTTTTGTGACTCGACTCAAGCTCATCATACATAATTCGATTTCCTCTTCTTCGTGTTCTATTGATCAAAATCATCGAGCAGCGCCTTGCCGATTTGGAATTCGAACACAAAATGGCCATACTTAAGAAATTCTTCTTATTCTTCTTCTTTCTTAGTTGAAGTTCCCTTTCTCCGGCAACTAGTTCACTGGTTTCTAAGCTGGAGGACTGGTATTCTCTGGATGGACGGTAAATCTAGGTATGCTGCTGGTCCTTAGAGGGACCAAGGGAATCCTAGTGTTCTCTCCTAACGAATTTCCCCATTGCTACTCCCTTTCGCTACCTGGAGCCAGGTTTTTTCTTATTATAGATAACGTACGCACAAGTGATCTATCTAATTAATGCACTAGCTTCACTAAGACTCATTCGATCTTCTATAGCGACGTTCGGACCATTCCATTCATTGTCTTCTTCTCAACCTCTCCTCGCTCACTAAACTGGATTACTGAACTACACCTTCTTGGAATCCCATTTCAGAAAGTCAGGTCGAAGGCAAATGGATTCCCTTGCTTGGGAAATAAAAAAGTCTATGATTGTCATCTCGAAAAAAGAGTTTAAAGCTACGACACCTTTTATAACTATACCACCATGATCGGGTAACAGAACAGCGGCCAGAGCAGCAGATTCCATAGCCGCGGTTCTTCCTCCATCAAAAGGCTGTAAGCCTACTACGTAGCTAGGTTATGAGATTGATTTTCTGATGATAGAAAGCGAAAGGATAAAGGATCACGCTTACAAGCAACATTTTCCATCGTCTTTCGCTGACCCTGGTTCTATCAAACCCGCTTCTTCAATCTTGGTGTGAACTTCTTCCTACCTTCATACCAAAGAGCCCTGATTCCTCTTAAATAAAGCAACTCTTCTTCCTTACTCTTTCGAGTAAGCATTTTGAAACTTCCTTAAACATCTCCTTCATAGAGCTAAGCCCCGGTCTCACTGAACTGGGTCGAAGAACTACCTTCCTGGAGATACCTCCTTACTTAGATCGTTTGTTCCCCAATTCAAACTCGGATCAGTTGGCAAGTGGATTCCGTGCCTGGGTACGAAACTCTAAATGCAAAATTTGATCATTCAAGTTGGATAACATTTATCTATGCTAGGATTCGACCTACATGAACTTCTTTCTTATTTTATAATATTTCTAGAAAACGATAAAAATAAATAATTGGGAATAAAATACAAGTGTTGAGTACCAGCTTCTACTCTTGTGAAAGGTGGGCCTCACCTCTTCCTTTCTATTTAGAAGGTGAAAGTCCTTGCCGGTGTGACAGTATGAGTAGACGGTGCTCTTCTTTATCTAGGTTCATAATCGGTGATATTGAATCTGCATTTAAGGGAATATCGCCAGTTCTTTGAAAAAGAGTTTCGCTCAGGATTCCCTTTGAAGGAGGTTTACCCTAGCCTTCAGGCCCTATAAAAAAACTGGAGCTTACCGGTTTATGGAATTGAGAAATAGATGTCCTACCAAGGCTGTATGGAATAAAATAAAGGGTTAGGGTTCTTGCCGGAAGAAGGACAAACCGGTCCCCTAGTGGTTATTATCTTATCACGCCACACATGGAGACATCTCAAATAGGTAATTTTGCTTCGGAAGACGGGGGAAAAACATCCATCGTTTAGATTTCTGAGTAGCTAAAGTTAAGATAGAATAGGTCATCACATCCTGGGGTTGAAGAATGAGTAGCTTTAAAAAGGAAACGGCAAGCGGGAAGGAGAGTAGTAACGTCGTATTATCCATCCTAAGCAGTAGCAGGCCAGGCAATGGTCTTTCTATCTTCTGGCTGTTCCCAGAAGGAATTTCCGATCTTTTGAAGTAATAGTTGTGGCACTCTCTTTCTTCCATAGTGAGGGAATTTATCCTTAAACTTTTGGAGCTTTGGCTTTGGTTTGGACCTGTACTAGTCCGAGAAGTGAGAGCACCAGGTTGGAAGATGCTAGTTCCAGAGGACCTGGAAAAATGCTAGTAAGAAGGAGGCTAGTTTTCTAGGTTGCAGATCTTCTCTTTTATTCTTTATAGAGGAATCCCCTAAATTCAGATAAGATCTTTCTCCGCTCCGTCAATAGCCTAATTGAGACAAATCAGCTATTACTGTTTTCCGGTCTTTGCTCTTGAAGATCTGCTCTTGAGAACCTCTATCTCTTTCTTCAAAGCCTCATTCGAAGCCTGTCAGTCTTACATACAGTATATTACCCGCAAGTTCATCTTCTTTGATAGGATATTAGATTAGTCAGCAATCCAAGATCCAGCTGGTTCTCAAACTTCAGAGGTGGCGTTACTTCCTTTTTACAGGAAACATGTGGACATAAAAAGAATGAAATTGATAGAATAGAGTAAGATTAATGTGCAACGGATTCTATACCAGCCGATTCAATTGTGTAACTACTTTGAAAAAACTTACTACTATGGTTATGTAAGGGGGCCGGCTTCCGCTTTTTCAATCACCTCCTACATTAAGGTAGGCCCACTATTGAATACCCTCAATTGAGAGGTCAAGGAGATCATATAACCCCATAGTTTAAAGAGCTTCTCGGGGGATCGTATCCCTTAGCCTAGGGAATACTTTCAGATCCGGAGGCATACCTAATTAACGATAAGAGCAGAGATCTCTTTTCTCCTTAGGGCCCTCTACCTCTACTTCCCTTCCGCTCATAAACAACCTTCTAGTAAGGAGAAAGAGATAAAGAAGAAAATTCTCAAATTCCCACAAATGGTTTGAATAAGCATTCCTTAGAGAGGGAATGTCGGATGAGACACTATTTGGCCTCCTTTCAGGAGTTGTAGATAGTATCACCATTAGCTGGTAGCTAGCAAAGAAATTATCCCCTATCAACATATACAGTATAGGGCAAACCGAGGGTTTACCCGCAGCTTCTGTCCATGATTCCTCTTTGGCTTGGTTGCAGGACTGGAGGGAATCATCCCTTGTGCTACGGTCTAATAAATGTGTCAAAGAGCGAATTCTCTTGCAGCGGATACGGGGCATGCCCCTGAGCCTATTGATTCAATTCCTAGCAAGTCTTGTCTCTCTCCTTCACTTAAAACACAGCCTATGATTATTCTCAATTCCTTTGTTTGAAACATCAGTAGGATCCACTTTCTTTAGCGATAATGCTCATCAGTAGATCGACTACGAGGCCGAAGAGTCTTACTATAAATATTACCACTCCTGCAAGACTTCTTTGTGTTCCAGAGTTGTTATAAGGGCGGGACGGCGATAGGAGGAAGCTACTACTACCGAGCGAGATGTTAGTGGAAAAGAATAGGGTTTAGGGGAGAGGTAACAAGCTACCACTACTACGTAATCTACTTCTACTACTACTTGAAATCGATTCTCTTTCATGACTCTCTTTCTCATTCTCTTTCCACCACTAGTTAGAAATAGACTAAAGAATTCCTTGGAACAGGCCGTAGAGAGGCATTCAACAAGTACCACTCAACTGCGCAAACTAAGCCCTCCATATAATTTCAATGAAGTAAAGCTACATACTACTGGAAAGAGATGGGCTTTCTCCTTCCTATTTCTTGCAGGCTATTGATTTCGGGTTGAGACTTTGCCTGCTTACTTTCACGCTTCCTTCAGTGAGCTACTTAAGGTTTAAGGTAAGGGGAACTCCTAGCATAGATTACCATTCTAAACCATCCTTGTAAATATCATCTCTTACCGCACTTATGGATCAATCGGTCAACTGTAGGAAACTGGCCAATTGCTATCAACTGGTATCGGTACAACCACGAATCTCTTGTTTTCTTTGTTTACAGCTGGCCTTACTGAAATAGGTGTTTCTGCGTCTAGCTAGCTCAATCAATGCACTGGAGTTCCGTTCTTTCAATCTTTTCGTGAGCTCCAGGGAAACGTTCTTCGGGTTGAGGTTTAATTTATCTCGTAGGCTTATTGTAGAAAGTAAATCTTCAATCAATCATCATATACATTATATAATAATATAATATAT
>JAJOOH010000060.1:0-21542 GCA_029582605.1 Solanum gracilifrons | reverse complement strand
CATTATTTCTCATATCTACTTCTGTTAAACCTATTATTGATCTTTTAGATTCTGACCATCTGCTATCATATAAAGTAATTAGTACTTTAGTACCCAAAATTTTCTAGTTAAGCCTTTAAGCCCAATTACTACCAATCCCATGTGCATGAGATTCATTCGTCTTTTCTGTATTTCTTGCATAGATTCTTTACTAATTAAATTTATACTCTCACTATCGTTTTCTGATACACTTAACTGTTCTTCTCGATAATGTCTGTATAAATGTGCTGTTGACGAGAAAAAACCTGTATTATAGAGAACTTGTGGATTTAAAAGTTTTAATTTATTTTGTTTGAATATTTCTATGTCTCTATCTACATCTATTAGTTCATCCAACTGATGACTACTACTAGGTCTAGATGATTTATTCATTATTCTAGCTAGCATATTGTTTCCTAATCTATCTTGAGAGAAACTGGTCCTTTGTATTTTTTGGGAACTTTTATTCCTGTTTGAAAAAATGTCCATGCTTTTTCTTTTCTTGTAGGTCTATCTTTATGAGGAGTGATTTCAGTCCTTTTGAGTTGTTCTATTAAGGCTTGTATATCGTTTTCTTGCTTATCTTCCTTAGTAGGGAGTTTTGTTTCTAATAAGCTATCTAATTTTTTATTTATTTCAGTTATTTGGTCTTCTAGGTTTTTATTTAATTCTAATAAAGCAAAAATTATTAGATTGTTTTGTTTTACGCTTATTAAGTCTGTTTTGCCCGGCGGAGTATAATTTGATAATCCTTCAGGGTTAGCTTGGAATAGTGCTATTTTTCTAAGTACTTCTTTGTAAAAAAGGTTGTTCATGAAAGGGTTAAGTCTTTAAGCTTTCCCAGTTCTTTCTTTATTTCTTTTGTTTCTGTATAAAGATTGTCTAGTTGGTTATTTATTATTTCTAGTGGATTTCTATCAATTAGTTTATTTGCTATTATCGTCTGTACCTTAGAAATTATATCTAGTGTTGATTTTTTAGAAAATCAAAATTTTGTTCTATTTTTTCTAATGATTTGCTTTGTTTATGCTGCAGGTTTTCTATGGTTTCTACTAGCTTTAGGAATTTATCGTCTTTAGACTGACTATGTTCTGCTAAATTTATTATTAAATCTATAAGAGTATTTAAATGTTGATTATCACTATGTAGGATATGTTCTCCTTCTGCAAAGTTACACTTAAGTATTGAACCAAATTTTAGTCTTCAATATTTCTTTTCTACAACTATTTCTAAATCTAAGTATTCTAACTTCTTAATACTTCCTATTATGCTAAATATAAGGTTCTATTTTTCCAATCTTGTGTTTCTATTTTAATTTCTTTTGTATAGTATAAATTCTAGCTCCTATTGTAGATATTTGTAAATCAGCCTGTCTTAAATCTTGGTGTATAGACAGTATTTGTGGAGGTGTTAATAAATATGAATACAATTCTAATTGCTCTAAATATAACTGTTTTTGTTCTATTAAGAAGTCGTATATGTCTAAATAGTTTAGTCTTATTCTTAGTAGATACCAATGATATTCTTGGTCAATTATAACCTGTTTTTCGTATGGCCTAAATTTTTTCTTATATATTCTAGATGGCATATATACTATTACTTATAGTTGCTTTTATCCTAATTGAAAATTTAGTTTACTAATATTTTTTCTTTGGACTTCTATGCGTTTATTTGCGTGTTGGATATTACTATCTATGCTATGTAATTCCCACTTTAATGCACTTAATAATTCTGGGTTGACTAGGGTCGGTCTGTTTGATGGATATAAACCCCCGTGATTACAAAGTTTGTCAACTAAGTCTCTTGTCTCTAATATTTCTAGATATAGGCTTAAATCCTCTTTTATTTTTATCCACTCAGTACTCCCTCTTCCTGTTCCATTATCTTGTTTAGTAGTGACTTGTAACTAAATCTATGTAATTTCTCCCAAAATTACTTTTTTTTTTAATCTCTGTTCATCTCTTTTCCTTACCCATGTTCTTAGCACCTGCTTCTTTAACCACACCTTGGGATATATAGTCCTTTCGGTTTTCAACCATGGCGGACTTTCAACCTCCCTAGGTATTTACAGGTTAATCCATCGGGGTTACTAAGAAGATAAGGAACAAACCATTTACTAAGAGTAATTTAAACATTATAACATCATAGTAATATAAACATTATATTAAACATAACAGTTAAGAGTAATTTAAACATTATATGAACATCATAGTAATATAAACATTATATTAAACATAACAGTACATAATAATTTCTACATAATATAGGGAGAAACTTACAAAGATCTAGAAAATTGATAACTACTTACATGATAATGGTTGGAATGAGGTTTCCCTTTCGGGAGTCCTCGGGTGACCTTTCAGCTACTTGGAAATAAAAACACTCATGCACTTTGTACACAAACACTCACTCACTCTTTTTTTTTTTTTTGAAAGGGAAGGGGAATATGTAAACTACAAACTCTTTAAAGAACTAAATTAGTTGCTTAGTGCTTCTGCTCACTCTCTTCACTCTGTTTCTCTTCTTGCAAATGGTTGTATTTATAGGGGTGGATCTATTGGATCCGGATTTAAAGTTCGGATTTCAAATTCTGAATAAATTTTCTTCACCTGCCGGGTGCTCTGTGGGCCCCATCGTCACATGGCTTGTGAAATTTTTTTCAAAATTTAATAGTCCTTCTTTGTCTTCTTGTGATAGTGGAGTCTTCTTTATTGATAGTCGACATGTAGTGGAGTCTTCTTTATCATAATGGCTCGTGATGTCATTGCTTACATATTTGTTTGTCTTCTTGTGTTGACATCATTGCTTACGTATTTCTCTAGGTATCCAGGTTGTGTAGTGCTATGGAATCAAAACTCATTCCTGAATCATTGTCTTCATTTGGGTCATAGTGTTGATTAAATTGGTCTAGTGATAGATCATTTTCATCACTTCTACTCTCTGTGTCTTCGTGGTCGAAAACTGCTGGATCTGGCTCTGGAGTTTCTCGTATAATTCTTTCTTGTATTATCTCCTTAGTTTTTTCTGTGAGTAACTTGTAAAGGGAACTAAAATTCTGAATAAACTTTCTTCACCTGCCGGGTGCTCTGTGGGCCCCATCGTCACATGGCTTGTGAAACTTTTTTCAAAATTTAATGGTCCTTCTTTGTCTTCTTGTGATAGTGGAGTCTACTTGTGATATTGAAACGTTTGGAGGAGGAGGAGGAAGAGGAGGAAGAGGAGGAAGAGGAAAAGGAGGAAGAGGAAAATGAGGAAAAGGAGGAAGAAGAAAAGGAGGAGGAAGAGAAGAAGAAGCAAAAGTAGAAGGAGAAAGAGAAGCAAAAGCAGAAGGAGAGCTTCCGTTGACCATGACCTGCTTCCCTAACCTCTTCTATATATGTAGAATATAGTTGAGTACACAACTTCGAAACATTACGCAAATATGACTAAGAAATATATTCGAGTTATAAAATAGATGCTAAGAAAAAAATTTAAGTTTCGGTAAATGATCAATGTTTATCCGATCTAGCTACATAATGTTGATCCGATTTTAGATAGATACCGTGGAAAGACAAAATAGTATTAAGAAAAATAAGTTAAAATCATAATTTATTCAAGGTTAAATTAATTACAAATAAATATCTTTAATTTTCACTCTGTAAATATCAATAAAACATTATTTGTATAAGTTGTCAATTGGATTTACACAATATGGCAATTAAAATATGTAATATAAATTAGGGAAAGTTTACTCAAAAATAAAGAAATTAGGGAAGGTTTACCCAAGAACGGAAAATTATGCAACAATCGATTTATTGATTTAAAGTGTGAGTGTTGCAATCTCTATAATTCTTCTTATTCGTCTTTTCAGATATAAATTTAAAGGCTCTTGAGCTTGATCTTGAATTTTGAATTTGTTCTTGGACTTTAATCTTGGATTCAAGGGCCTTTGGAGCTAGTACTTAAATCTTTGATGAATTTGAACTTGAATTCGATCTTGATCTTAACTTTATACTTGAATTCAAGGGCTTCGAGCTTGATCTTGAATCTTGATCTTGATTTGTGGATTTGATGAATTTGATATGGACTTGAACTAGATGATATTGATCTTGGATTCAAGGGCCTTTGGAGCTTGTTCTTGAATCTTCGATGAACTTGAACTTTATCTTGATATTAACTTCTAGTTGAATCGAGGGCTTTGATCTTGATCTTGAATGGGGTGGTCGTGATCTTGATCATTCTTGATCTTGTACTTGATCTTGATCGTTCTTGATCTTAAACTTGATCTTGAACTTGAACGCATGAATTCTTGAACTTCTAGCTTATAGAAAAATCTTTGGCTTTTGATCCACGAGTTTTCTCTAGTTTCTTGTTAGAATTCTTGGTCGCTTTTCTGAATTATGAGGACCCCTATTTATAGTTTTAAATAGACGAGTTGTGATTGGAACATGATTCTCTTCCGGCCAATCAAATTTAAGTGACATGACATATGGACTTTAATTAAATCTATATTTATTAGATTTAAATAATTAACTCAATTATATTAATCCATAATATTTAATTAGACTAATATATTTATTAATTTAATATAATCCGAATCATTTTATAAATTTATATTTAATAAATTTTAAATGATTACAAATGCCCCCTTCTTCAAGTCTTGTCGAGATATTTTACTTTTCAAAGACTAGGCTTGAATAATTTGAAGACTTCAACTTGCAGATTTGAAGAATTTAAAGACTTCCACTAGCATACTTGGAGATTTTGAAGATTCTTGAAACAATTTTTATTCATAGGGGTTTGCCCTCATTGAGTCACGACCATTTGGTGCAAGTTTGAAGTTTGATAAAAGATTATTCATAGTTTTAACTTTCATGTGACAGATCAAGTGGAAACATATGGTTTTTTAACACTCATGCAACTGAACTTAGAATATGATTCTAAGTGCCTACGTACTTCAGTGAAGAGGATCAAGTCACAACGTAGTTCTGGGAAAGTGAATGATTTTTTTTTTAAGGCGTGTCGTATACAGTTTATACTCTTATAGGCCAGGAGTTACATGTATTCTAGGCTCGTACCTTAAGGAGCATTTTAACTTGGAAATTTAGTCAAATTTGAAGAGCTTTGTGATATACAGTTTGGGCTCGCGTTTCAATTTGAAGATAACTCAAATTTCAAGAGGTTTGTGACATACAATTTAAACTTGTGTTTCAAGGATTATTTCAACTTGAAGATTTAACTCAAATTTGAAGAGCTTTGTGACATGCAGTTTAAGATTGTGTTTCAAGGAGAAGTTCAACTTGAAGATTTAACTCAAATTTGAAGAGTTTTGTGACATACAGTTTAAGCTCCTGTTTCAAGGAGCATTTCAACTTGAAGATTTAACTCAAATTTGAAGAGCTTTATGGCATACAATTTAAGCTCGTGTTTCAATGAGCATTTCAACATGAAGACTTAACTCAAATTTGCAGAGCTTTTAAACTTAGAGATTTAGATCAAATTTGAAAAGCTTTTTGACGTACAGTTTTGGGCTCATGCATCTAGGATCATTAAAATAACTTGAAGTTTAGGCTCATGCGATGAGAAGCATTATAACTTGCAGTTTAGGCCCATGCGATGAGGAGCATTGTAACTTGTAGCTTAGGCTCATGCGATGAAGAGTATTGTAACTTGCAGTTTAAGCTCATGCATTAATGAGCGTTGTAACTTGCAGTTTAAGCTCATGCGATGAGGAGCATTGTAACTTGGAGTTTAAGATCATGCGTTAAGGAGTGTCTAGATATACACTGACTCTTCAAGTCATCTTCGGATGCAAACTTGCCCCCACTTTGGATATATTTTATATCTTCATCTTCATGAGGTCCATAGTTAGGAAATCATTCATCTTCTCTTAAAGCCATGCTTAATTCCATGTCATGTGCATGAGTCGACAACTATTCGAATGTATTGGGCTTTAATCTTTGCAAAATGTAGTGAAGACTCCAATTCATGCCTTGGATGCACATTTCAATACTAGAAGTTTCATTAAGGCGATCTTTGCAGTTGATGCTCAGACTTCTCGAGCGATTGATAAAGTCAACAACTAACTCATATTCACTTTGACGAGCCTTTGTAAGTTCAATCATACTAACGAAATGTCTCGTCCTATAGAAACGATTGAGGAACTCTTGATCTAACTGCTCCCAACAATCTATAGAATTAGGTTCGAGATTTGTGTACCAATTAAAGGCATTCTCTCTAAGAGATCGAATGAACTCTTTAAAAATATAATCACCTTACGTCCCAACATCATTGCAAGTCTCGATAAAGTGTGCAATATGTTGTTTGAGATTTCCTTTGCCATCAAACTGTTGAAGCTTAGGAGGTTGATAGCCCTCAAACATTTTCAAGTTATCAATCCTTCGAGAACCATTGTTGGTCCCCAAGAGAACCCTCATCCTGGCTTACTATAAGCGGAAAACTGATTCAAGCATACAAAAGCTTAAAAATTGAATAAAATTCATGAAACTTAAACACAAACTTTAACTCAAAAGAAAACTGAATAAAAATAAATTATTCAACTCGCCATAAAATAGGCAACTTAAGTCTTTAAAACATTTAATAAAACAAATGATACAGACTTCTCAACTATATTGACTTTCATGAAGCCTCTAACTGATAACGATGGAAGTTGGGACAAGTCCACAACATCCTGAATGAACTGAAAAGTCAATGAAATCCTCCGGAAGCAAGGAGGCTCACCATAGCTAACTTGAACTCTCGGATGTATCAACGAAGCTCTTGTTGATGATCCTGAATACCTGTGTCTGCATCATGAGAAGATGCACGCCAAATGGCTTAGTACGTGGAATGTACGAGCATGTAAGAGGAATTCTAAAGCATAACATAAGCTTGAAACTTGATAAGAAGGAAACATAATTACCTCTTTTCAATCTTAATTAACTCAAGGAATACTTCAAACTACTCAAAACTACTAAAACTTACTCAACTCAGAAGTACTCAAGGAGAAGATACTCAACTCAGAGATTAGATACTCAACTTAAGGATATGATATTCAACTCAGGGTACTCAACTCTGGATACTCAGCTTAATATAAACCAACAATACACATGCAATATATGGAAAGCTTTATAAAACAGTAAAACAACTCAGTTCGTTAAAGAAAATCCAATAACAAACTCAACTTTTCTCATACAAGAAAATAATATAATTTATGTGGGAGTTTCTCTAACCGACAACCATCACTTAAGAGATATAGTGATCATACAACACTTTACCTCACGCTGCTAAGGACCATCCTATACCTTGCCATCAGCATAGGACCTGAACTACTAAGTGGATCCACTAGTCTATTGTGAAAAAGGTTCATCTAAAAAGTATGACCCTTTTCTACCCATGGTGGCTACATGGTTTTATGGAGACATGAGTTATCTGAACTCATGCTCGCCCCCAATTCGGTGCTCAATACTACTTTCAAAATATGATACTAGCTCTTTATGTTTAAAACATACTTCTTTCTGTGATTTGAGATAATTGCTCAAAACTTAGCTCAAAGGCTATCTTGGAAATTTCAGTTTCCCCTCTTGCTTCATTTAAAAAGTGATACTCTTTTCTGAAAACTAGCCCGAAGGCTCTTTGGAAATTTCAGTTTCCGTTCTTATTTAAATGTGAAAACATTTTAAATCTCTTTGGAAATACATAGTCCCCATATACTTTTTGAAGAAACGAACTTCAACTTTACTCTTTACTGAACTCAAAACTTAAGTCGTAAAATAAAGTTAAAACGTTTGTAAAAGACTTGTTAAAATATGGTTCATGCCAAATTATGGACATGAACTACTCAATGCAAGGTTTTCAGTAACCATAGATAGAACTCAAATACTTGGAACTCAAGAACTTCAATGATACTACTCATTTCAAGAATGATCAACTCAGAGTTCATGTGGAATTGTGAGCATGAAGTACTCAACTCAATGACTCAAAGATACTTCTCATCTCAAGACTGGTCGACTTATAATGTTCATGTAGAATTATGAGCATGAAATATTCAACTCAAGGACTCAAAGAAACTTCTCAAAAGGGATTAGGAACTCAACACTTAAAGACTTAGAACTTGAATATACTACTCCTTTCAAAGATACTAAATTGATGGAGTTCATGCGGAAGTTATGGGCATGAACGACTTGACTCAAGGGTCAAAATATCAATAAGGAACTTAGGTATACGACGCTTCTCATTCTCTCTATATTACTTTCTCCAAACTTAGTCCAAATCGATAGTTGATCTCAAGGATTCACAATTGAACTCAAAGGCTTTCTTGACCTTTACCCTTAACTCTTTCTTAAATGTGAATTATGAATTTAAGAGTTATGGTTCATGATATGAAGGATCTTGTAATGATAAAGTGGACTCATGAATACATTCTTCTCACTCATACTCACTTGCTCGAGTCTTGTAACAAATTTTTAGAATTTGTAGAAGACTCATCAAAGGACTAAAAGGGACTTTCTCAAAATGTTCGAAAGAACTCTCAAGACTCAACTTTTCGCTCTACCTTGAATTTGAATTATGGATTCAAGGTTGTGACTTGTGATAGGAAAGGCCTCATGATGTTTAGGAATTATTGTTGATAGCTAAACATGAGAAAAGTCACGAAATCACCGTCTTGGAACAAGTCCACGAAGTGGAGAAGGTTTAAAATAATACTCGCGAAATTAAACTTTGAGACAGATGAGTCCGCATCCTAAATGCGACGCGGAAAAATTTTTAGCTCACTGGAGGAGCAAGTTCGCGACGCAGACTTGCATGCCAAATCGCACTCAACTTTCTCCTTCTTCGTTTCCCAGCCCCAATTCGCTTAAATTCGATTCTTTTTCTCAATCTCTCTTTAGATTTAGATACCCAACTCATGTACACTAGAATCTAACTCTAACCACTCTATAAATCAGCATATTAACCTCAAGAACTCCTCAATCTCAACCCAATTCAAGAATCGAAACAAATTCTTGAATACATAACAAGAATATCAAAGCTTAATCTTTTAGAACGAATTTAATGCTGAAATTAACATGATTGGCGTATGGGTGGACAAACCCAACACTATGGAAGCTTACATACCTGAAAGAATTATCCTCTTCAAGCAACTTGAAGGAAAACCTTTGAAGAAGAACGATAGCCTTAGGTTTTCTTGATTTTCTTGAGCGTAGAATCTTTAAAGTGATTGAGAGGGTTTCGATTTAAGAAAACTGATTTTCTACACGTTTAGGGCAATTTAGATGACCTCCTAAGGATTTTTAGGACTAAAATATCCCTAAATAAATAAATAAGACGAGCTGGGAGTCGGAATGATTTTTCACCAGGAAGTGAGGTTCGTATTGGCTCCGCGTCGCGGAGCTGCTGCCAAGTTTGCACGACGTTAGTAAATCAGTTATAATCTTACTCAGAACTCGGAATTGAGCAAACTCAGTAGCGTTGGAAAGAGGTCTCAAAGGGTTTTAATTTTCTATCTTGTAGCTCACCTAGCTCATCCTGTACTAGGAGTTATGGTCGGTTGAAGTTGACCAAAAACTTAAGAAAATTTAAGAATGACTTGAATGCTTTTCTCTTGGGTTCTTCCTGAAACTTAAGGTGCTACATCCAGTGACCTTAACACTCAAGAAATTTTAAATTCCTTGCAAAATCTCACTCACTGCGAAGATCGGTTCGAGTCTCAGTTTGAAAAAAAATTCTGGGGTGTTACAATATCTCCCCCTTGGGATCATTCGTCCTCGAATGACGACTGGACTGGGTATAGAATGGGTTACTCTTACTAAGGTCTGAGTCTAATGGTCTGCTCTTACCATATTCAAGCTTAACCCAAATCCTTAAGTTCGGATTTTCTACTTCTCTATAGGGAATCTCATCTCAAACTATTACTCTTTACCACCACATTCAATCTTAGTACTCTAACAACTCTATGGACTCCTACTAACCAGCTCCTTAAGAAATTCTCAACACTTGACCTGATTTCTCATCTTATCATCTGCCCCTTAGGTCTAAAGCTAACACTTGAAATCTATGGACCTATTCCACATTAACAACTCAATTATGCTATCTAGGCACTCATGGAAAATCATAACTTAATTGCAACCTCATCTGGTAACATACCATCTCGGCACACCTCTTAATGCTCCTATTACTCTTGTGACTTAGCCAAACTTCACTGCCCTTATCTAAACGTTAGGGTCTCTCACTTGTACCACTCATATCTATTACATCTAATCACCTCAATTCCTCACCTACTCTATGTCAAGTCTTCTAGATTAATTCTCAAGACCAACATCATCACCCTAATGTTGCCATTCTTTTGATCATGATACTCATCTCGAATTCAAGCGTAATATTTATGACTAAAACCGAATATCAATATGATTGCTCGCTTACTATACTAACTTACAACTACTAGATACAAATTCAGAAACACTCATCCACTAGGACATTATGACAAATAGCCAATCCTCACCTCTTAGTATTCATACTTATAATTTACTATCACATTTCCCATCACAACTTGAGTACTATTCACTCATTCACTATACATAAATGCCTAATTAGTTCTATAACACTTTGAATATTACAGGCTTTCCCTTAAAGATCATAAGCCTAGCTTAGAGCTATCACCTCATGAATACTCTTTCTCTTCTATTCACCACTTACACTTGGTCATTACAAACACAATGAATCATCCTCCTAACCCTTTTCTAGTTAAGGTATACTCTAACTCACCTTGACTTGCAACTCTTACTCTACCTCCTATCATGAGCTCTTCACAACTCATCACTTCTTACTGGGTGCATGACTATAATAACATAACTTGCCTCATCACTATCTCCCTTTTCTAGGATTACTAAACCTCTGTATACTTTCCTCTAACTCTGAGCACTTTCACTACTAGTGCTCATGATCTCATAACTCATGCTACCTTTTCGGGTGAAAATACTACTCAAGTTCTAAACATACCTCTTAAAAAGGATCTCAGCTGAAACAAGGCATAAGGAAAAGAGTACAACTTGCTTTTAGCTCAAATGCACGATTCATATAATTATGGGTGCATTCCTCTGAAATTGAACACTTAACTTACTCTTAGGCTTCTCTCAAGCCCCTTTGGAGTCTCATGACTTTCTCAAAACTCTTGCTAAGAACAACTCATCGACAAAGAACTGACTCTACTTTTCAACCACCTCTAGTATGATGGGTAGTTGAATGAATCTGAGAAACGCACGAGTTAAAATAAGTCTCTATGACATAGCTCTATTTCATGATTAAGAGTATGAAAGAAGGGAAACTTTTCTTAAATGT
Source organism: Solanum gracilifrons (assembly GCA_029582605.1). Classification (NCBI taxonomy): domain Eukaryota; kingdom Viridiplantae; phylum Streptophyta; class Magnoliopsida; order Solanales; family Solanaceae; genus Solanum; species Solanum gracilifrons. The sequence goes on along the minus strand of JAJOOH010000060.1, from coordinate 10,208 downwards.
CTACAGTCCCTCATTTATAGAAGTGGGCCCCTCACATCCATAAAAAAGATCCTACTTGACACGGCTTCATAGACACCCTAGGACACTTAAACTTTGTGCTCTGATACCAAATTTGTCACGACCCGAGCCTACACCCTGGACGTGGCCGGCACTCGAGAATCATTGTTGGTCCCCAAGCGAACCCTCACCCTAGCTGACTACAAGCAGAAAACTGATTCAAGCATACAAAAGCTTAAAAATTGAATAAAATTCATGAAACTTAAACACAAGTTTTAACTCAAAAGAAAACTGAATAAAACTAAATTATGCAACTCGCCATAAAATAGGCAACTTAAGTCTTTAAAACATTTAATAAAATAAATGATACTGACTTCTCAACTCTACTGACTATCTATGAAGCCTTTAACTGATAACGAGGGAAGTCGGGACAAGACCCATGACATCCTGACTGAACTGAAAAGTAAATGAAATCCTCCGGAAGCAAGGAGGCTCACCATAGCTAACTCGAACTCTCGGATATATCAACGAAGCTCCTGTTGATGATTCTTAATACCTGTGTCTACATCATGAGAAGATGCAGGCCAAATGGCTTAGTACGTGGAATGTACGAGCATGTAAGAGGAATTCTAAAGCATAACATAAGCTTGAAACTTGATAAGAAGGAAACATACTTACCTCTTTTCAATCTTTACTCAACTCAAGGAATACTCCAAACTACTCAAAACTACTCAAAACTACTAAGACGTACTCAACTCAGAAGTGTTCAAGGGTAAGATACTCAACTCAGAGATTAGATACTGAACTCAAGGATATGATATTCGACTCTGGGTACTCAACTCGGGATACTCAACTCTGGATACTCAGCTCAATATAAAACAACAATACACATGCAATATATGGAAAACTTTATAAAACAGTAAAACGACTCAGTTCGTCAAAAAAATCCAATAACAAACTCAACTTTTCTCATATAAGAAAATAATATAATTTATGTGGGAGTTTCTCTAACCGACAACCATCACTTAAGAGATATAGTGATCATACAACATTTTACCTTACGCTGCCAAGGACCATCCTATACCTTGCCATCAGCATAGGACCTTAACTACTAAGTGGATCCACTAGTCTATTGTGAAAAAGGTTCATCTAAAAAGTATGACCCTTTTCTACCCATGGTGGTTATATGGTTTTATGGAGACGTAAGTTATCTGAACTCATGCTCGCCCCCAATTCGGTGCTCAATACTACTTTCAAAATATGATACTAGCTCTTTATGTTTAAAACATACTTCTTTCTGTGATTTGAGATAATTGCTCAACACTTAGCTCAAAGGTTATCTTGGAAATCTCAGTTTCCCCTCTTGCTTCATTTAGAAAGCAATACTCTTTTCTGAAAACTAGCTCAAAGGTTCTTTTGAAATCTCAGTTTCCGTTCTTATTTAAATGTAAAAACATCTTAAATATCTTTGGAAATACATAGTCTACATATACTTTTGGAACAAAAGAACTTCAACTTTACTCCTTACTGAACCCAAAACTTAAGTCTTAAAACAAAGTTAAAACGTTTGTAAAAAACTTCTTAAAATATGGTTCATGCTGAATTATGGACATGAACTACTCAATGCAAGGTTTTCAATAACCATAGATAGAACTCAAATACTTGGAACTCAAGAACTTCAATGATACTACTCATTTCAAGAATGATCAACTCAAAGTTCATGCGGAATTATGAGCATGAAGTACTCAACTCAATGACTCAAAGATACTTCTCATCTCAAGACTGGTCGACTTATAATGTTCATGCGCATGAAATATTCAACTCAAGGACTCAAAGATACCTCTCAAAAGGGATTAGGAACTCAACACTTAAAGGCTTAGAACTTGAAGATATTACTTCTTCCAAAGATACTAAATTGATGGAGTTCATGCAGAAGTTATGGGCATGAACGACTTGAATCAAGGGTCAAAATATCAATAAGGAACTCAGGTATACGACTCTTCTCATTCTCTCTAAATTAATTTCTTAAAACTTAGTTCAAATCGATAGTGGATCTCAAGGATTCACAATTGAACTCAAAGGCTCTATTGACCTTTACCCTTAACTCTCTCTTAAATGTGAATTATGAATTCAAGAAATATGGTTCATAATATAAAGGATCTTGTAATGATAAAGTGGACTCGTGAATACGTTCTTCTCACTCATACTCACTTGCTTGAGTCTTGTAACAAATTATTAGAATTTGTAGAAGACTCATCAAAAGGACTAAAAGGGACTTTCTCAAAATGTTCGAAAGAACTTTCAAGACTTAACTTTTCACTCTACCTTGAATTTGAATTATGGATTAAAGGTTGTGACTTGTGATAGGAAAGGTCTCATGATGTTTAGGATTGATTGTTGATAGCTAAACATGAGAAAAGTCACGAAATCACCGTCTTGGAACAAGTCCGTAACGCGGAGAAGGTTTAAAATAATACTTGCAAAATTAAATTTTGAGACAGAGGAGTCCGTGCCTAAACACGATGTGGAGAAACTTTTAGCTCATTGGGGGAGCAAGTCAGCGACGGGGACTTGCGTGCCAGATCGCACTAGACTTTCTCCTTCTTCGTTTCCCAACCCCAATTCGCCTAAATTCAATTCTTTTTCTCAATCTCTCTTTAGATTTAGATACCCAACACATGTACACTAGAATCTAACTCTAACCACTCTATAAATCGACACATTAACCTCAAGAACTCCTAAATCTCAACCCTATTCAAGAATCGAAACAAATTCATGACTACATAACAAGAATATCAAAGCTTCATCTTTTAGAACGAATTTAAAGCTGAAATTAACATGATTGGCGTGTGGGTTAACAAACCCAACACTATGGAAGCTTACATACCTGAAAGAATTATCCTCTTGAAGCAACTTGAAGGAAAACCTTTGAAGAAGAATCCTAGCCTAAGCTTTTCTTGATTCTCTTGAGCGTAGAATCTTTGGAGTGAATGAGAGGGTTTTGATTTAAGAAAACTGATTTTCTACACGTTTAGGGCAATTTAGATGACCTCCTAAGGTTTTTAGGACTAAAATACCCCTAAAGAAATAAATAAGACGAGCTGGGAGTCGAAATAATTTTTCACCAGGAAGTGAGGTCCGTATTGGCTCAGCGTCGCGGAGCTGCTGCCAGGTTTGCGCGACGTTAGTAAATCACTCATAACTTCTTACTCAGAACTTGGAATTGAGCAAACTTAGTGGCGTTGAAAAGAGGACTCGAAGGGCTTTAATTTTATATTTTTTAGCTCACCTAACTCATCCTATACTAGGAGCTGTGGTCGTTTGATGTTGACCCAAAACTTAAGAAAACTTAAGAATGACTTGAATGCTTTTCTCTTGGGTTCTTCTTGGAACTTAAGGTGGTACATCTAGTGACCTTAACACTCAAAAAAATTGAAATTCCTTGCACAATCTCACTCACTACGAAGAAAGGTTCGAGTCTCAGTTTGATTTTTTTATTTTGGGGTGTTACACTCTATGATAAAGTTCTTCAATTGATCAATTGGAATCAAACCTTTAGCGGAGATATGAATCTCTTTGATCTTTATTTTCTTTACGCAAGACTCTCCTTCATCTTGAATTTTAGGAAGCTTTAGAGGTGCTTGACTTGATCTTCTCTCAACCATGTTATCCATCTATTTGTTAGATTGGAAAGTTTAGCATCTTGTTTGTGTGTGCACTTTGTTAGGCCTTCAATTGTTTTAGTTAAGCTAGTTAGTTGTTCTTCTATAGTGGAAGAAATTTTGAAATTCTGTGATGCTTGAAAAGTTGAGATGAGAGGTAGAGATTGTCCCACTAGGCGTGCCAGAATTTGTAGACAATAAAATTTGCGTCGAAAAAAATAATAATCAAGAACGAAAAAAGTATCACAACAATCGTTTTATTTAATTAAAAGTGTAAGTGTTACAATCTCTATGATTCCTCTGATTTGTTTTTTCACATATAAATTCAAGGGCTCTTGAGCTTGATCTTGAATTTTTAATTTGTTCTTGGACTTTAATCTTAGATTCAAGGGACTTTGGAGCTTGTACTTGAATCTTTGATGAATTTTAACTTGAACTTGATCTTGATCTTGACATTATACTTGAATTAAAGGGCTTCAAGCTTGATCTTGAATCTTGTAGTCTTGATCTTGATTTGTGGATTTGATGAACTTGATATGGACTTGAACTTGACGATCTTGATCTTGAACTTGATCTTGGATTCAAGGGCCTTTGGAGCTTGTTCTTGAATCTTTGATGAACTTGAACTTTATTTTGATCTTGACTTCTAGTTGAATTCAAGGGCTTTAAGCTGGATCTTGAATCAAAGGTTCTTGATCTTGATCGTTCTTGATCTTAAACTTGATCTTGAACTTGATAGCTAGAATTCTTGAACTTCTAGCTTGTACAGAAACTTAATACTATCCACAATTCAAGTGGATCTTTTACTGTCATGTCATGTATCGAGCCTACACCCTGGGCGGGACTGGCACTCGAAAACCATTGATGGCCCCAAGTGACCCCTTGGCCTAACTTAACTCTTAGTGGAAGACTTACTCATGATAAAAGAAAGTATTGAAATACAATCATAACTAAATTGTCTCAATAAATAACTTAGAATGTTTTAAAGATCAACATTCATCTGGCCAACATGGCAACTCCAAGTCTCAACATAAAAACTAAAATGTCAAAACTCAAGACTAACATCAACTAACTGTCTATGAAGCCTCTAACAATTGAGATGGACGTCGGGACAAGACCCATGACATCCTAATGAACTAAACTGATAAAATAATAAAAAGGGGTCCTTCAGAAGCAAGGAGGCTCACCAACAACTCTGAATCTCAACTGGACCAACGATGCGTTGGATGCTGATCCTAGTTACCTGTATCTGCATCATAAAAAGATGCAGGCCAACTGGCATCAATGCGTTGAATGTACAAGCATGCGAGGGGAATACTAAAACAAACGTAAGCTTGAAAGGAACTGAAGGAACATATCTGGCCTCAACTCAACTCAACTCATTTCAATATAAAGCAATAATATAAATGCAATATGAAGAAAAGCTTTTAAAACATGGATAACAACTCTGTGTATTTAGAAATACGATGGTAACCCATATGTAAAGATACAATATAAACTTTGTTTGTATGTAAAATTATAAGTAATCTCTGTGTATATAAGAATACAAAATATAACTGTGAGAGTTTCTCTAACCGACAATCATTACTTAAGAGCTATGTGATGACACAATGTTTTGCCTCACGCTGCCAGGAACGTCCTATACCTTGCCAGGGGTATAGAACCTAACTACTACGTGGATCGACTAGTCTATGCTAAAAATCACGAAGGAATCATCTAAAAAGTATGACCCTTTTCTACCCACGTTGGCTACATGGTTAATGGGGGCTGTGAGTTATCTGAACTCTCCCCCATATCGGTGCTCAATACTACTCCCAAAAATGTACTAGCTCATATGTTTAAAAACATAAGATAATTACTCTAAAACTAGCCCAAAGGCTCTCTTGGAAATTAGTGTTTCCTTTCTTGCTTAATTGTGGAAGCATTTACTCTTTACTGAAAAACTAGCTCAAAGGCTCTTTTGGAAATCGGTGTTTCCTTTCTTGTTTAAATGTGAAAACATTTACTCCTTGGGAATACATAGTCCCCATATAATCTTTTGAAGAAATGAACTTCACTCTTTACTCTTTACTCAACTCAAAACCCAAGTCTTAAAACAAGTTTAAAGCATTTGCAAAAGACTTTTGGAAAGACTCTAAGAACTCTCTAGACTTGGCTCTTACCTTTTCTTGAATTTGAATTTATGGATTCAAGGTTATGATTCATGTTTGTGGATGATATCATGATGTTTAGACGTACCTTAGAGTGTAGAAATTAACTAAAAACATAGGAACGTTTCAAGGGAACTCGAACGAAAAGAAGTGGGAAAGGGTAGAGGACCTGGCGACCCTGGCGCTCTAAGTGGCGCCGGGCGCCAGAGACCAAACTACAGAAACTGGATTAGGGCGCTATGAGTGGCGCGGCACCCCAAATCCCAAACTTCAGACACTGATGTGGGGTGCTCTGAGTGGCGCGGCGCCCCACCCCTTTTTCCCAGATTTTTGATGAATTTTCTTATTCGTTTTTCTGCCCTAATTCCTTTAGATCCAATTGGTTCCTTCCCCAAACTCTTAGATTCAAATACCCAACCAAATTATACAAGAATCTACTCAAAACTAATTTCAAATCTTATGAAACTAACTCAAGAACTCCTCAGCAACTCAAAAATCAAGAATCCAATAGAAACTTCAACAAAATCCGTCAAGAACTCAATTACTCTACTTTCAAGAACGTAAATATGCTGAAATAACTCATGATTGGCGCATGGGTGAACGAACCCAACTCTATGTGATCTCACATACCTCGTAGGGATTAACCCTTGGCGAAATCCACAAGCTAAACTTAAAAAACGCGACGAATCCTTTGCTTTTTCTCCTCTCTTCTCCTCTTTTCTCTTCTTTTCTCTACCCTCATAACCCTAGCATAATTTTATGAAGCAAACTGAACCAAATCAGTTTAGACCCCAAATAAATTACTAAAAATGATTTTAATTAATTGGGTTGGGAAAAGACCAAAATACCCCTTTACAATTCGGTTAACTTTTCTTATCACATCCCAACTTCGGACGGGGATATCTCCTTCATACAAACTCAAAAATGAGCAAACTTGGTGGCGTTGGAAAGATAATTCAAATACCTTTCATATAGTATCTTTTAGCACACCTAACTCATCATTTACTGAGAGTTATGGTCGTTTGAAATTGACCCAAAATTCATACTTAACATTATTGGAAAACTATATGCATAACGGAAGCATACCAGAATCATACTACTTACATGAATAATAGACAACACATCATTTATGTTAAAACACATAAACTTTCTGAAATTTAATTCAAGATTTACCTCTTGAAGCGTGAGCAGATACCTTTAAGCAAATCCATATGCTAGTCCACAAACTGGACGACAGTTCTACGGTCTTCTACAGTGATCCCAAGTTCACTTCTGAACTCTCTCAATACTTGGGTGGGAAAGTATTTTATATAAAAGTTATTTACTTTCAAGGGTTAGAAGAATCCCTATTTATAGAGATTTCTTCCTAGTACAAGGAGAGGAATACCATATCTTTCCTATGTACATCTCCTTTTCCTTAGAATAGAAAAAGCCATCTCCTTCTCCCTTTCCTTATGACAGAAAAAAGTGATATACTTCTCCCTTGCCTTAGAATAGAGAAAGACACATGCTTCTCCCTTTCCTTAGAATAGAGAAAGACACATACTTTTCCCTTTTTTCTTCAGAATAGACTCTGAGTTGTAGTTAAATATGGGCACGGTAGGGACCACAAAATTAATTATTGAGGCTTCCTATTATGGAAATAATTCCAAATAATTAATTTGAATTATTCTTACCATAATAAATTATAAATCATTCCACTAGAAATTCCTAATTGCACTCCTCTATTTATATTTCGAAATTCTCCATTAAACACATATGCAATTCCCCATGTTAAAATTACAGATACTAATCAATAAATTAAATTACCGAAGAACTTAATTCAATGATCAATTTCCTTTAGAGCACCATTTAACTTATTTCATGTGCCGGATTCATAAATCCACTTGCAAGGTTTGACACGATGAAAACTTTTAAGCTTCTCAAAATGGCATATCATTAATCTCTATATCGAGACATGGATTCCATCAACTAACTTATTATTTCACCAATATATATATATTATCATCATCCAATCTACCAGGTACCCATCTTAGAATCTCACCTTTTAATAAATCAAAATGATAATTAACATATACATATCATAATAGTTATATCAGGATTAAGAATATAAGTACATTTAATAGTTTAGAGAATATGCTTTTGTCAGTCAGTCTAAAACAACTATCTCTACTCGGTCCCGTTCAATACATACAAAATGCACTAGCACAAGAAATTGGAACTATACCATTTTCATAATCAAGATAAACTACATATAATCTTGTGCTACAATCATACCGATGGCATGTCCAATTCTCATCTTAGATTGTGAACAAAAACGTTTATACTTATAAGAACCGATGATTTAATCCTATGTGTATAAGCTTAAACTCTATACACTAAATCATCTACTATATAACTAAACAGACACCATAAACGAATATATGATCTATTAAAATGAATAAATAATTATTCTATAATAAATATTATATCTAAACACATGGTTAATAGTATATATATCCCAACAAACATAACTTAGCCAAATTTCAGATTTTTCATTCTTTCCAAAAATGGTTCTTTCTAATTCTAGCTCTTTCAAATAGTGGGGTATTACATGTCAAGTATTCAACCTTCAGGCTTTCATCAAGATGATGACGAAGGAAAATCATAGCATTTTCTTTATCTTGACTTGATGCTTTATTCCTTCGATTATACTATTACCAAGACCCTTAGAGGTAAGGTGACTTTCAGCATCAAGTACCTATGAAAAATAGTTCTTTTCAGAAATGTCAAGTGCCACAAATTCAACATGATGAAAACTATCATAAAATAATTGAGTTAATATTATGATGTTGGTTTCTTTATAATAAATGACAAACTAATGTTCAAATAATGATTATAAAATATATTATACGCATGCACATGGAATATTTTAAAAGCATGCAAAGTCATGAAGTATTGAAACAATAGATTTAATATATAATTTAATTGTTCTACAATAATATTTATTACTAGTTTCAATAGAAATTAACGTCAAAGTTTTGTAAGAGATTCAAGTCATATTTAATACAATAATATTTTTCTTTATGACACACAAATATACTTATCATAATGTATGACAAGAAAATACTTACGAGTATGTTAACTAGCATGCTATCATATTGCTTAGAATTTAATTTAGATTTATAAGTTAATTAGTAGCATATAAATATCATAATAAAATAAATCTGAAACGTATTTGTTATACCCCATTTTAACTCGAGGTCCAAACGGTGTACAACATTTTGGTGATTTCTAAATTAGTAACTAACTTAAAAAGTCGCCATCTAATTGTTATGGTGAATTAGGACACCTAAATATTTGACTAAGTAATACTAAAATTGACTCCAATTAAGGTCTACTTAACCTATGTAATTCTAGGGTAAAGGTTCTAAATTATCCTAAAGGGAAGGTGTAAGGTATCCTTTAAGATCAGTTAAAAACTGTTAATTGGCCAAACTTATGTTAATTAATTTTGAAATAAAGATATGAATGCTAAAGATTAAGTGATTGAATAATCAAATTGGAAACATTTTTTAATTGTGAAAGCTCTTTTGTAATTGTAATAGAATGATAAAGATTTAAGAAAAAGTAACTCATCTAGGTAAATTTAGACAAATTTTGTAATCCAATGGCTAAAAGAAAGGTAATTAAAAAAATAGGTATTTGCTCTCATTTATTGACAAAGTGCTTCATTTAGAAAAGTTTTTTTTAGAAAAATAGGAGTTTGGAACATTTTTCTTTTCTTTTTTGAAATACACTACCAAGTTTGAACAAAACTTAATAAATTAGTGAGTTTAAAGTTGTACAAAAAAAAGTGTTCTAAAAAAAAGTTTGCCAAATGAAGTTTATAAAAGCCAAAGCGACTATGAAGGTTGTTTCTAACTAAAGGTAGCGAAACCCAAACATCTATATTAAGTTAGTTATTATGAAACAAGAAATTAACACAAACATATAAGCAAGTTAAAACAAATAAATGCTAAATAGTAAAAGCGACCCCCAAATGAATTTTGCTTACTATTTGGATAGTCTAAGATGTCGACTTCATGTGCGGGTATGATGGTGTCGAGTCCATGAGACTCTAATTTTGGTCGAGTCCTTAAATGAGCCCTCTTGCATGGTGAGAATCTTTCATTGAGACTCCAAATAACTCCAGAAGTGTTCATGCAAATAAAGAAAGAATAAAGAGATTAGGGAGGCGAATCCACTTTATGACTATATCAAATAAACCAAACATGAAGCTAGTAAAGTCGTACAACCAAAATACTATCCGAAATGGAAAGTATGCAAGCGTAGGATTAGTCGACTTATTAACAGAACTCAAAGTAACTAGTCTACAAGATAAAACTAACTCTCAAGTTTATCCAACTTAATCTATAAC
>JAJOOH010000059.1:0-29488 GCA_029582605.1 Solanum gracilifrons | reverse complement strand
CTTCCGCTTGCTATTTTTTTTATGCAATGTTTTCTTGGTAAAGAAAGTTTTAAATTTCTTATGGTTTTAGTGTCTATGCGATGAATGAATGCTAAGAGACTTGTATTAGACCTCTTCGAGGTCGAGTACGCCGGTTACGACTTGGGGGTGCTCCCGGGTCGTGACAAACATGGGGAAGATTTAGATCCTTCTGATGAAACACATATTGCAAACTCTTGTGGTCAGTAAAGACATCCAGGTGAACACTATACAAATAATGCCTCTAAATCTTTAGGCAAAAACAACCTCCGCTAGTTCGAGATCTTGGGTAGGATAATTCTTCTCATGAATTTTAAGTTTCCTTGAAGCATAGGCAATAATTTTCCCATTTTTCATAAGTACACATCCTAACCTAATTCTCGTGGTATTACAATAAACAACAAAACTATCAGTCCTTTCTGGTAAAGTCAACACCAGAGCGAAAGTAAGTCTATCCTTTAATTCCTGAAAACTCTTTTCACATGCTTCGTACCATATGAACTTAGCCTTCTTTTGAGTCAATGTCATCAATGGAGAGGAAATCAAAGAGAACCCTTAACAAACCTTCTTTAGTAACCATCAAAGCCCAAGAAACTTCTAACATCCGAAGGGGATATAGGTTTAGGCCAACTTTTAACCGCATCCATATTCTTAGGATCTACCTCAATTCCCTTACTTGAAACAATGTGACCGATAAAAGCCACATACCTTAGACAAAAATCGCATTTTCTAAACTTTGCAAAGAGTCATTGGTCCTTGAGAATTTGCAACACAATCCTCAAATTATCAATATGTTCACCCTCACTTCTCAAATAGATCAATATATCATCAATGAACACAATCACAAAAATGTCAAGGTATTGTCTAAACACCCTATTCATCAAATCCAAAAAAGAGGCCAGAGTATTGGTCAAGCCAAAGGACATCACAAAAATTCATAATGACTATACCAAGTCCGAAAATCATTCTTCGGAATGTCATCTTCTTTCACCCTCAATTGGTGATAACTCAACCGAAGGTCAATCTTGGAAAAGTAACTCAATCCTTGAGATTGGTCAAACAAGTCATCTATCCTTGGGAGAGGGTACTTATTCTTAATGGTAACCTTGTTCAATTGCCGATAGTATATACACATACGTATAGAACCATCCTTCTATTAACAAACAAGACTAGAGCACCCCATGGAGAGATACTAGGTCGGATGAAATCCTTATCCAACAAATCTTTCAATTGCTCTTTCAACTCCTTTAGTTCTGCCGGAGCCATTCGGTAAGAAGGAATAGAGATAGGGTGCGTATCTGGAAGAAGGTTAATACCGAAGTCTATTTCCTTTTCGGGAGGAATACTAGGTAAATCATCTGGGAACACTTCTGGAAACTCATTAACCACGGGGACCGACTCAAGAGCAGGGGTTTCGGAATCCACTTCCCTTACCCTAACTATATGGTATATGCAACCCTTAGAAATCATCTTTCTAGCTTTAATACAAGAGACAAACTGATCCTTAGGCATATAATTTCCCCTTTTCCACTCTAGGACAAGCTCATTTGGAAATTGAAACTTGACTACACGAGTTTTGCAGTCAATAGAAGCATAACATGAGTGCAACCAATCCATACCAAGGATAACATCAAAGTCTAGCATATCAAGCCTACCAGATCAACAAGAGTAACTCTATGGGACAAGGAGACGGGACACTTTCTATAGACTCTCTTAACCATAATAGAATCACCAACAAGCGTGGAGATCGAAAAAGGATCTAATAACACTTTTGGAAGAATATCAAACCTCATGGCTACATATGAGGTCATAAAAGACAAGGTAGCAGCGGGGTCAAGTAAAGCATAACCATCAATTTTAAAGACTTTCAAACTACCGATAACCACATCGGGAGAACCCTCTTGTTCACCACGAGTCTAAAGTGCATAAACTCTATTTTTCTTAGGAGCATTTGAACCGGACCATTTGGACCAAATGAAGAATTAGGCTGAACATTTCGACGATTATCTCCATTATTCTTAGAAACTGAAGGACAATCTCTTATCTTGTGGTCCATCTTACCACAACCAAAACAAGCATTGGAAACCGCCAAACACTTTCCCTCGTGCGTCCTTCCTCACTTAGCACATGTAGGGAATGAAGATCCACTACCATTTCCTCATTGAGGCTTAGGGTTAGACTCCCTATATTTGTTGAACTTAGAAGGAGCATTGAGGAACCTTGACTGGAAAACCTTTGTCGAAACTTAGAACAACCATGTCCATCGGACCTTGAATGTGAGAAGTTACCATCACCGGTCTTAGCTCTATTTGCCTCCTTAGACCTTTCCTTAAGTCTTTCCTCTTTAATTTGTTGAGCATGAACCATGAGACGAGAGGTTTCCATATCATTGACAAGAGTAGCGGTACGACATTTCTTAGCGACCATTTTGGACACACCCAAAATAAACTTACTCATCATTACCCTAGGATCGACAATCATAGTAGGAGCATATCGAGATAATTGTATGAACTTCAAAGTATATTTCTTCACACTCATACTTCCTTGACGAAGGTTGATGAATTCAAGAACCTTTGCCTCCCTCATCTCAAGGGGAAATAACCTATTAAGGAACACAACTTTGAACTTTTCCCAATCGAGAGGACCCGCATCTTCCGATATCCCTTCTTTCTATTGGTTGAAAAATATTTGAGCAACACCTTTAAGTTGATAAGTGGCCAATTTCGCATTTTCCACCGACGTCACTCCTATGATCATCAACACCTTGTAAAACTCATCAGTGAACACTTGAGGGTCTTCCTCAACCTTAGAACCATCAAACTACGAATGATTCATTCTAGTGAAGTCCCTCACTATAGATGTCGCCGTACCCACATTTGGGTTCACGGGGAACGCAACCTTCCTATTGTCTTGGGCCATCATGGCTTGATCCAATACTTAAAAACCATCCCTAAACTTCGCATTAGTCACTTACTAGGGTCGACCGGAGCTTGATGAGGAGCTTCTTGTTCCACATTCTCCCTTACATTCCTTCTAGCAAAAGCTCTTCGAGTAGCCATCTACTGTAAAGCATCATATAAGAATTAGGAGAGAGACCTTGTACAGTTAAACTCCATTTCACGACTTTAGAGTAATGAAAGAAGTGGAGTTTCCTAAAAATCTTTTAGCCTCTTATTTATAAATATTGCGCGCTTCACACTTATGAGCAAGACTCTACTCAACATGGCTTAGGAGACTTCCTAGGAACTTTCTAAACCTTGTGCTCTGATACCAAGTTTGTCACTACCCAAGGTAGCCCCTAGGCGTAACATGGCGTACCAGACCCCGAGAGGCCCCATACAAGCCGCTTAACTTTCATGATACAAGAAATATAATACAGAGATTTAAAAGATAGTTTCAATATATCAAAGTTTTATAGATCATAGCGAAAATCTAAACATCATCTCTAAGCCATCTAGTACACAATAATGAATCTGAGCGTAGCCTGTACATTATGTTCCAAAAATGAAAGTAAGGAGGGATTGAAAAATATAAATGTCCTGTCCTTGAAGCATGAGGACTCACCAAAGCTTGAAATCTCCTTAAAGAACTATAGCCATTAAACTGTGAATCCTGACTGTTGGACCCGACCTGGACCCCTTTTAAATAAAACTCTTCATTTTCAAATCATTCCCCACTTCCTATATTCCCTCCTAACCGTTTCTAACCCATCCAAATCCCATAGCTCCCTCATTATATCCCCAAAATCACTCCCATCTTCCATACATATCATCACCCATACCTAATTTCCATTCCTTTCTTCCCCACAAATCTGATCACTCCCATGTCGAAGAAGCGTTCAAGGTCCGGGTTCGGTGTACAAAAGGTCTAAGGAGTTTGAGCACCAAACAAATCACCCACTTCCATTGCTTCTAAGGTCATCGATTTTAACTTAACTCTGAATTTTGATATTCACTGTTCAAAATATGAAGTCATGAAGTGGATCTTGACCTTGGGTTGTTGTTGTTGTATGAAATTGCATGTTAAACTAAAGTTAGAAACACCCTTGGGATGATAAAATGTGATTGTGTTGTCGTTGTAATAATTTTAATCAGAGAAAAAGAGTCTAAATGCAAGTTTTGACTTAGGGTTCCTAGTTTCGTATGCAATACATGTTAAAGATTGAGTAATCGAAACCCTAGGGATGACAAACTATCATAAATTGTATTGAAATACATGATTAGACTTAGGTTGGTTGTTGTATTTGTCGAAAAATGGTGTCACCAAAGAGGCATGTCTGATGCCCGACCCATATTTGACCCATAAGGACCCATCTACGGGCCGTAGGTCAATATACGGACCGTATATAAGGTCTGTGGGTCTGCACATAACCAATAAATTCTAAGTGTTGAACCATGGAAGTGGACAACGGTCCGTAGTTCGATCTACGGACCGTTCTGCACATCTGTGGTTCATATCAAAGACCCCTCATTTGGGTATCCTGATCTATGGAAGGGACCTACAGACCGTGGATCCATCCACGGACTGTAGGAACCCACCGTGGGTCAGCAGTTCAGCTACTGTCCATAAATTTTTCAGTTTTTGTTTTGGTTCATTCTTATATCTAATTTTTTTCCGAGTGTGATATTAGTTTATTTTGGTACTAATTAACCCTCCACAGGTACCATAGACCTTAAGAAATAAGTGACCTATAAAAAAAGGGGCAAGACCAAATCCGTGGTGCCGACTTTTTGGTTGATTGATGAAGATGTGGATGCGGAGAAGGATCCCGCGTATGTCCCACCAGCCACAAGGACTTGCCTCATAGCACCCTGGACTACCTGAAATCAATCCAAGTAGGTGGTTCCCAATGTAGTCACTGCCTCCTAGTCTGATGAGGAGGATACACTGATCGGATCCTCCACTGATCGGATCCTCCACTGATCGGATCACCGGCTGGGTTTGCTTTCGGTTTTGAGTTCGCCTCTGCTTTTAGCTCTGAGTCCGCCTCTACTTTCGGGTCTGCTTCTGGCTCCGCAACAGGCTCAAGTTTACATGGTAGGGCTGCCTCGTCTAATGAAGCTACTAGTTTGGGGGTGGTTCTAGTGCCACCAAACACCGACCCTGCTCTGGTTGCTGAAGAGCCTAATAGATGGTGCGTTGAGGGTCAATGTCAAATCTACAAGGATGCCAAAATGGTAAACTAAAATGAGAAGATGGCCCGGCTTATCACATAGGAGTGCAGAGTTCTCATGGGGATCCTACACACCATACCCGACATCCACCGGCTCTTTCAGAAACACAAATACGAGTGGATGGCTTGGAGCCCCAGGACTTATAGCGAGGAGATCGTGAGGGAGTTCTATGCTTCCTACGCAGCCACTCTAAGAGGCTCTATTTATAAAAATTCCAAGTCCGCATCCCAAGCACCACTCAAGGCTAAATTAGTGCATGGGGTTTCTGTGGATATATCTGAGGTCACCATCAGCTGATTCCTCTACGGTCCAAGCACTACTTGGGCACTCAACACCGCATAATTTGACTATATGTGGGACATTGTGAGGAGTAGAGCATTCCAGCGGAATGCAGAGTAGAGGGAGGATGTATTACTTTGGCTGGCTAGGTACATAACTGTGGATGGAGAGCGCGCGGAGTGGGTCAGCATACTGCGCTTGGGTATTCGGAAGGTCACCCAAAATTTGGTAGCCAAGTTCTTCTGGATTTTGGTAAGGAATAGGGTATCGCCCACTAAGACCGATAATGTGCTTACTTGGGATAGAGTAGTGATGGTTTCGGCTTTGATTGCTAGGTTCGAGATCGACTTTTCCTGCATGCTGTATGCAGAGATCTATGAAAGGGCGTTCAGGTCTACCACTACTTTACCCTTCCTGTGTATGATGTTCCAGTTGTGTAGGGATTCTGGGGTGCCTTTCTGGATTTGTGACAAATTGGTATAGGCGACCGAAACCCTTGACATCAGCCTTATTCGGGATGAAGCCAACGTAGCTTCCCTACGACGTGGTCCACAGATTGAAGTGCCGCTATTAGGAGCAGATTTAGTAGCTGATGTGGAGCAGATGCAAGGTGAGGATTAGAAGAAGAATTAGTAGCTGATATGAAGCAGATGTAGGGTTAGAACCCTGCTCCTCCAGCCCACACTGATGATGCCCCGGCCTCCCCACCTCAGGCTGCTAGTCGGGACCCTAGCTCATCTAGAGCCACCCCTTCTTCAGGGTCTATTGTCGTGCCCCTTGCCCGTGTTCAAAAATTGGAGGCACATATTGCGACACTACTTCATCAAGCATTGGATGCAGTGATGTATCTCAGAGTCCGAGGCCAGGATGGAGAGGAGGATGGAGCACATGAAGGACCTAAAGGTCCAGGTAGTTAATAAGCGCCTGGATTCCTTCCAATTAAGAGTCCTCGAGCGACCAGACCCCACCACATATATCTTCTCTTTCTGCACTGAGTTAGATCATCTTCGAGCTGATCTTGATGCCATCCTAGTTCCATCCATGGATGCGCTAGAGTCTACCCTTACTGCACCGGCAAATGATACGATATTAGACGGTATTTGCAGTGAGGACATACCGCATTTCGATCCCACCTGTGCTTGAGGGAAGAGGCACTGTTCTAGCCACACTTCTGATGCCATTTAGGATGCGAGGGCAAAGAAGAGGGAGCGCCAGATGACTGCGCAGGCTAGGAGAGCTTCTATTGTGGATGAGGAGTTACGCCAATAGAGGGTACGTGAGGATGCTCTTGGGGCCTCGAGTTCTGTGCCCGCTACTAGGCTGTTGCTACTGTGAGAGATGATGTGAGTGCTACTGATGGTGCTGAGATGATAGATGGGGGCTCTACTGATGGTGTTCCCCATGCTATGAGCACTACTGATGGTGCAAAGATGATAGATAGGAGCGCTACTGATGGCGTTCCCCATGTTGATCCAGTGGGCTCTGGGAAACTGGACCCACTCCCTTCTTGAGTTTTTCGGCGCATTTGCGCCACAAGTTTGCTTCACCTTCACCCTACTCTTTATTGGTTATTTTTGTGTATTTTGAGGACAATAACACTTTATTTTGTTGGGGGTGGGGTAAACGGATTGTGAGTAATAGGTTGAAGTCTGAGTAGCCTAACTCATTGTCCTCTCTTGGGGTTTTCTTGCCTGTGTTATTTTCCCCCAAGAGACTATTTTTTTATCTCTGTTGAACCGGCATGTGTTAGGAGTGTATGTGTAGTAGCATGAGAAAGGATAAAGCATGATGGCATGAGCATGAAAGAAGAAAATGATACCCATCCAAAAAATGTGATATGTGATAAAATCTGTAGGCTAGAATTAGCTGAATGTCTTGGCTCTGCATATGATATGATAAGAACCGATTTGACCCCATGACTTAAGCTAAAAATTTGAACTGGGTGAAATGATAATCTGATAATGAAACAAGGTGCCAAGAGTGTGTGAGGATAGTTGAATGTTCAGACAGTTTTGTGCCAATCTAGAACTTTCCCCGTTGGTCCTTCTAGGATAATCTAGGCTAGAAGTTGAGAAGTGATCATAGGCCATTGTTCAAATTAGTCCACTTAAGCCTAAAATGATCTAACCAAATGGTAGCATTGTTCCCTTTTGAGCCAAATATTTGAGCCTGAAATTGACCATTTCTTTTGATTCACCTAAATCACCTTCCCTTAAAATGTTGTCTTGGCCCTGGTCCCTCCTTGGACATGTGCACCTTGACTTAGGCCAAAAGCCTAAGTTGAGGGTGGCTAAGTCAAAAGTGACCTTGATCTTGGCCCTGGTTCGACATCGGACATTGTGCACCTCAACTAAGGCAAAATGCATAAGTTGAGGGTGGATATGAAAGAGAAAACCTAATGAAAAAAAAGGGTATGAAAAGATTTTAGTGTTGAAAAGAGAAAAAGAAAGAAAGAGGATGTGACTTTGTGTGAAAAAGGCAAATGAATGTGATAAGTGAAAGCGTGAAAAGAAATAAAGAAAAAAAGTGAAAAAAAAGAAAAAAATATATAAACAAGTGTCACAAAGTCAAAAGTCCCATCCTTTGTTGAAAAGAGAAGGAAGAGAAAAAGAGATGAAAAGTTGCCAAAAGTAGGTCAAAGAAGAGGTAAAAATCCAATGTAATGTCAAGGAGGACAGAAAGTCACTAAAAATTACCCAAATGTACCACTCATTACCTTGAGCCTACGTTACAAGCTAAGAAATTCCTATAGTGATCCTAGCAACTAGTTTGGAGAGTCTAAGCAGCGAAAATGAGGGCAAGCCTATGGTATTGATCACTAACTGTACTTGAAGTTACTTTTGAGCGTGAGTGTTGAATGAATCCTTGTACTCAAAATCATATTCATTGTGTGAAAAAGGATTTAGTTTGAAGTAAGGGCACTAGTTACATTGTCGGAGAATGGGTACCTTTGTGATTGTGAAAGATTGTATGTTATGTGTCTATTGGTCGATCTTTGTCATGTGTTGATCCGCATGAGTTAGCTTGTTGAGTTTAAGAGAAACGATTTGCACTAGAAAAGAGAGTTGGGATAGAAAGCCATGTGATTGCTTGAGCTTGAATTTATGCTTCTACATAAGTGTCGTTTAGAGTCTTAGTGCATCACTTGAGGACAAACAATGAGTTGAAGTTGAGGGCGTTGATATACCATGAGTTTACGGTAGTTTTAATACATTTCACTTAAGAGTTGTGTGTGTCTAGAGCCATTTTGTATTGGTATTAATTGTTTTAATCATGATTGGAGGATATAAGTTCGGACGTAGAAGTAGAAAGACACAGCTGAAGATTGTTGTAGAAAAGGGCACCTACGGACGTGACCTACGGACCGTAGGTAGTAGGCGTAGATGGCAGGCATGGCTTGAAGGAAAAATCAGGGAATTCTTGACTAAGTGTGGAACCACAACTACAAACGACGGACCGTAGGTCGACCTATGGGCCGTCTTACAACTCCGTTAAATGATTTAGAAAGGGGGGGTTCCAGTACCTGATTTTAAAAGTCTAAGTATGAAACTACAGAGAAAGATCCACGGACCGTGGATCGAGTCACGACTCATACTGATGATCCGTCAAATATTACTGAGAGGGGGAGATTTTGAGCTGTGAAAAATTGCCTAAATCCCAAACCACGGAAGGGACCTACGGACCGTAGGTCAGTGTCGTAGATCAAAACTGCATCCTAAAACTTTATTTCCTTATTTCATTTCCGCTTTATTTGGGACATGTTTTTCTATATATAGGGAATGTAAACCTCATTTTTGGGGGTTAGACACTATTACTTTAATTCTAGTTTTTGGCTTTGGAGATTAACTTGAAACTTTAGCAATTCTTGATTTTCTAAGTTGGTTTTGAAGATTTTTACTTTGAAATTTAGGTTGAGATTCTAGGTTTCTTCTACTTATTATGTAAGTTCATGATTTCTTCATCTAAAAATATGAATTGTGTTCTTGCTACTATGGATAACTAAATCCACATCTAGGGTTGTGAGAACCATGAGCGATTAACAAAGTTTGAATAATAACTAAGTAATTCTTGAATGGTGTTATTGCATTCATTGATAATTCTTTCGTTTAAAAGTCTTTTTAGCAGTTGAAAACGTTAGAACTTGCCTTGTTGCTACTTGCCGGACCAAAGAGGTAGTTAATAAGAAAAGAATTATCAACATAGATTTAGTGTGATACTATCTAATAATCTAATGTCAATTGGTGCGAGAGTGAAAACTAAGTCATACATTGATGTGATGTTTAATATGAGGTAAATGTAAGGGTTAGTAAATTATACACACGTAGCCGGACCAAGGTGCGGGATGAAATTCTCTATTTGCCGGACCAAGAATTTAGAGATGCATAACTTATCACTTTGCATGTAATACACTAGGAAATGATTACTATTACTAGGATTACCGCGTTATGAGCTTATAGGGAACACGTACACCCTAGTTTCTCTCTCTCATTGATAACAACAAAGTTTGAATCCTGTTCACTTGTTACCTAACTACAATCAAGTATTTGTTTCACAAAATCCCCCCTCCCCCCCTTTACTTACTTGTCTCGGAAATATGTTGACTAAACGAATATAATCGTAAGTTAAGTTTAAGTCTAAACCATATTCCTCGTGGGATCAACCCCAACCTCTAAGTTGGGTTCTTTACTTGATAATGATCGCTTATACTTCTTTAGGGAGGTGTAATTTGAGCGTATGAACGGGTGATCACCACTTGTCCACTCGGTACTAAACTTAACCTGCACGAAATAGTTCTTAATCATATTCATCTTAGCTCTTGAAGGAACATGGGTAATCGACTCTTGTCCTTATATCATATGACATGGGTAATCACCTATTGTCTTTCATTACAGAGCATGGGTAATCGCCTCTTGCCTCAACATTAGAATAGCTTCTTAACTTTGATTCATTTCAGATGAGAAGACCTTTAAACCTTAGAATCTTTTTTGTGAAAAAAACCTTTCACATTCATGCATGAGGTAGTTATGTGAGAAATCCTTTCACAACAATTAACAACAACAATCAACATATATGCTTCACTCGCAAACCATCCTTAAAACATTTACATCAATTTTATAAGAACATGCATGATTCCATAATTCACCTTTCATGGTTCAAAACCCACTTTCAATCATCAATATTTAGAAAACATGGGTTAGACATGGGTTCATGGGAATTCATCATAAAATCATGTAATTATATCAATTCATGCTTCATAGGTCATAAAACAATCTAATAAATCAATAATCAAAGGAACCATGACATGGAACAGAACCCTAATTCAATTGAGGAATTCTATCTTTATAAATTGTAGAATTTGGGAACTCCATGGAGGAAAGGGCTCCATGGATGAAAACTATCATACCTCATTGCCAAAAGCTTGCCTTCAATGGTGGGATTGGAGACTTGGCTTGCGAACCCTAGCTTTCTTCAACTTTCTAGAGAGAGAAATATTTGAGAGGAAGACTTGTTCTTCTTTTGTAAATTTGAGAGAATGATTTCAATTGGAGAAATATAGGGGTTAAAACGCTTATATAGGGGTTTTGGTGACCGGTAAAATGACATAGTATTAGGCTAGAATAAATAGGAAAAGACCCAAAAGTCCCTACAAAATTTAAATGTTGGCACCAACGACGGCCAGACCGACGGTCTGTTGGTCAAATCATGGACCGTCCTGTTGGGGTGTCATTTGGATTAGAGACTAAAGTTTTTGGATCCCCAACGATGGGACCCACCCATGGGTCCCTACCGTGGTCCTCAACTTCCAACCTCAAAATCTCTTTAAGTCTGGGACTTGATACTTTTGGAAAAGCTCAACTTACCAACCATGTACTGGATCTACGGTTCATGGATGGCACCGTATGAACTGGCACCAGATTTCTCAAAAACCAAATATTTTCTGTCTTCTCAAATCCAAGGTGTTACCTAGATAGTGGTTAAGAAATGTCGTACCGATATGCTTGTCAATGATATGTAAATTTCTCGTCTCATGGTTCATGCCCAACAGATCGAAGAGGAGAAACGTAAGGAAGGGTCTAGGAAGGCAAAAGGGCTAACATCAGTGATGGTAACTTCTCATACTCTAGGTTCGGTGGACAGGGTCGTTCTAAGTTCCAACAAAGGTTTTTCGGCCAAGGTTCGTCTAGTGCTCTTCATAAGTTCAACAAAGATAGGATGTCTAAGCCTAATCCTCAAGGGGGAAATGGTAGTGGATCTTCATTACCTACTTGTGCTTAGTGTGGAAAGAAGCACGATGGTATATGTCTCACCGGATCCAATGCTTGCTTTGGTTGTTATAAGATGGACCACAAGATAAGGGATTGTCCCTCAGTTGCTAAGAATAAGGGAGATAATCGTCGATGGGCTAATCCTAATCTTTCTTCCGATCCTAGTGGAAGTGAGAAGCAAAACAAATTTTATACAGTTCAGACTCGTGGTGAACAAGAGGGTCCTCCCGATGTGGTTACCGGTATGTTGAAAGTCTACCAACTTGTTGTTTATGCTTTACTTGACCTCAGTGCTACCTTGTCTTTGTGACGCCATATGTGGCTATTATTGGAGACTAGCGTAAAAAAAGTAGAATTGTGTTAGTGTTAGGAGTATCTATTGCATTATGAGTGTAAGTGTTGTTATGTATTACTAGTAAGAGTTAACTTACAAAGTAAAATTCAAGTAGAACTCTCCTATATTGTAACCTACCAACAACCTATATAAGGAGGTATTGTACAGTAGGTTTATATATAAAATATATCAATAATATTGAGCTATTCTTTTCCTTTATGTACTGTGGTTTCTACATGGTATCAGAACAAACTTTATCAAAGGAGAGAGACAATCAAGTACCATAGATGGGAAGAAAAAAATTATTGAAGGCAAGGAGAAAGAAGATTTGGAGAGTGTTTGGGAAGAGAAAGATGTGTTGTTGAGAACATGGATCTCAGGGACTGACTATGACTAAGGAGATCATGTATCTCATTGTCGGTTGTTCGACAACCCTAGAGATGTGGGAATGCTTAGAAGAAACATATCTTCAAGCAACTAAAGACAAGGAATTTCAACTCAAACAACAACTCCAGAACATCAAGTTGGGAGCTAAAAAGCTTGATGAGTATCTAAAAGAGTTCAAACGAATATGTGTTGGCCTTGAATCCATTTAGAAACCTTTTGATAAGGATAGCAAAGTAATCAACTTTGTCCAAGGTCTAGGCCTTAAATATAGGACCTTCAGGACTGTTATGCTTGGAAAGGCACCATATCCCATACTCAACCAGTTTTTTAATGCTCTTAGAGGCTTTGGCATGAGAGAAGATGATGAGGAAGTGACACATGAGAATCATAACATGGCCTTCTCTGCACAAAGAGGCCGAGGTAGAGGTAGAGGTAGTGGAGGCTATAATCACAATCATAATAGAGGTAACTCCAACTACAACATAAGGGGAAGAGGTTATAGACATGCTAGACCGGGAAACTATTGTCAAAATAATGAGAATATGCAGGCATCAAACCACGTGAAGGATAAAGACTTAGCCTCCAATGATTGCCAATTATATGGAAGGAATAACCACAATGCAATTAAGTGATTCTATAGATGGGACTACTCATATCAAGATGTAGAAGACCTCCCACAAGCCTTAGCAACAGTCAATTTTCAAGATACATAGGCAAAGGACAATGCTATGTATGTTGATTCTAGAGCAACCAACCACCTAACTAACAACAAAGGTAACTTTTCTGATCTTAAGACTTACAATGGATCTGATAAGATAACTGTTGGTAATGGATCTCGTCTAAACATTACATATGTTGGGATTACAACAAGGTCAGGTTTGAAGGTTAACGAGACACTAGTAGTTCTTGATATTAATAAAAAAATATTATCTATTAGCAAGCTAGCGAAAGATAATTGTTGCACCCTTGAGTTTGATGAATCTAATTTTGTTGTTAAGGACAAGAAGTCAGGGAAGCAACTGGCCAAAAAAACTAAGAAATGAGGACTCTTTACATAGGAAGATAACAACATTTATGCTTTGACAGTAACCCCAGACCGGAGAAAGACAGATTGCATTTGGCATGCTAGATTAGGTCACCCTAATTTGAAGTCTTTACTATTTTTGAATAAAAATAACCATATAGATGTTAAGAGTTGGAATAAAGTGCCTATCATCTGTACTAGCTACCAGCCAGGGAAAAGTTGTAAACTTCCTTTTGCATTGAGAAATAAAATTGAGAAGGAACCATTATTCAAAATTCATAGTGATATTTAGGGTCCAACCCCTGTTGAATCTTCTCCACACATGAAGTACTATGTATTGTTTGTGGATAATAATACTGGATACACCTGGTTGTAACTAATAAAAAAGAAGTCTGAGTTGTCCCCAAGGGCTAGCTCGAGTGAAAAAAAGTGGAGGATTTGTAGCTTAGGTAGCATGTTCAAGCCCCACACCATGCAAAGCGAAGCCCGATATTTAAGTGGAGAAGGGTAGAGGGGTGGGTCCATTATCCACCGAGTTTAGAAGGCTATGATTGGTCCAAAGGGCGGGTCACAGACAGATTTCTCGATTATAAAAAAAAAGTCTGAGTTTTTTGAGATTTTCTAAAATGGTTGAAAAATAGTTTTCAAGATCAATTAAAATCTTTCAATGTGATGGAGGTGGTGAGTTCATCAACAATGAATTCATTAAACACTTGGAAAACTATGGAATCATAAGACAATTGTCATGTCCAAATACTCCTGAACAAAATGGAATCTCGGAAAGAAAACATAAGCATATAGTAGAATTGGGTCTCACTCTACTCTTTCATGCAAAACTACCTATGTTCTTATGGGTGGAAGCTTTTCTCACAGCTATATTCTTGATAAACATACTACCATCCTCGATTCTGAAGAATGAGATACCTTTTGTCAAACTTCATAGAGCATCTCCAGATTACAATAGTTTGAATGTTCTTGGATGCAGATGTTATCCACACCTCAAGGGACAATCAAAGTTTGCACCTAAAACTTACCATGCGTGTTTGTTGGCTCTAACAGCTTACACAAAAGCTTTAGGTGCTACCAACTATCCACAAAAAAGGTTTTTATATCAAGACATGTGATTTTTGATGAGCATTTTCTTCCTTATGTGCAACCAACACAATCCTCTCTGAACACCTCTACTCACCTAGCCACTTTTCTTGAGTTTTTTTTCCAATGTGCAGGATAATTCTCCAATAGATGGTGGCTCAACTTCAGGGGAAGTGTTGCCAAAACTTCCCGACATGGATGGTGTAGATTCACATCGTGTTGAGCCTGATGACGTGCTACCAGATAGTACTCATGATCCAGAAAACAACTCTGATAGTGAAAGTGATAATTGTGTTGATGATCTAGAAAAGGCATCGAAAAGTCAGGATGAAACTGCAGTACTGGAACATAACCACATCCCAGTGCCTATTGCACAAGGTGTAAAACTGAAAGGTGACCTATTAGGCTGGTTTAATGAAGAGATAAACCAAAATCCAGAATCTACAAGCAGGACTGTAGAACTACAAACCTTTAGCACTACAAAAGGATATCATATGATGATTTGATTGAAGGAAAAACATGTTCAATCCCTCACACAACTTTAGTAGGTATTGCTGAGCCAACAACCGTGGATCAAACACTAAAGGTTCCATAGTGATATGCAGTTGTGAAAGAAGATATTGATGCCTTACATGAAAATCAAACATGGACCTTGGTACCTAGAACAAAAAAAATGAATGTGGTTGGATCAAGATGGGTATTCAAGGCCAAGTTAAAATCATATGGTTCTGTAGACAGACATAAATATAGGTTGGTTGCCAAAGGATACTCTCAGCTTGAAGGAATTGATTTTGAAAAAACCTTTTGTCCTATAGTTAAGGCTACAACTATAAGGGTAGTACTATCTATTGCTGTTAGTCTAAAATCGCCTATTAGACAACTTGATTCCTCAATTTATAGAAGTATTGTGGGTAGACTGCAGTAACTCACACTAACTAGGCCTGATATAACTCACACAGTAAATATAACAAGTTAGTTCTTGCAGAATCCAAACAGTTAGCACTTTCACGCTGTAAAGAGGATTCTTAGATACGTGAGAGGGACAATTCAACTTAGACTTAGGCTAATTGCAAAGTCACCTCTAAGGTTGTGTGGATACTCTGATGCAGATTGGGGAAGCTGTTCTACAAAAAGATGATCAACTACAGGTTATACAATATACTTAGGAGCTAACTGCATTTCATGGGCATTAAAGAGACAATATGCAGTTTCCAGGTCAAGTGCTGAAGCTGAATATACAACACTAGCCTCCACTGCAACCGAGATTACATGGATCACCTATATACTTAAAGATATTGGTGTCACACTTACCACAACTCCAATACTATTTTGTGATAATCTTAGTGCACTTTACATTACTGTGAATCTAGTATTGCATGCAAAGACTAAACATGTGGAGATGGACTATCACTTTGTTAGAGAAAAGGTGGCAATGGGACAACTCATAACACATTTTATTCGATCACAAGATCAACTAGCTGACATACTGATATATCATGAATTTACAGTATTTCTAATAGATTTCATTTAAGAGTTGTGTGTGTCTAGGGACATTTTGTATTAGAACTAATGTTTATTGTGCTAAAATTACAGGAAATAGGCTTGGACGAGGTTGAGAGAGATATAACTGAAATTCTGCAGAAGTTGCCACCCACGGAAGTGACCTACGGACCGTAGGTCCTGTCACAGTCTGTCAGTGGGTAGGCGTGGACTGATCTTCAGGGAAATCTGACCAAGTGTGGAGCTACGAAGGAGAGTGATGGACCGTAGGTCAACCTACGGGTCGTTCTGTAGGTCCGCCGATTGCAACTGGAAGTTGAAGCTCCAGTACGTGATTGAAAAGTCCAAGTATGGAGCCACGAAAGAGGACCCACAGACCGTGGATCGACCCATGGTCTGTTCTGCAGGTCCGTCAATTGCAATTAGAAGTTGAAGGCTCCAAAACTTCTGAGAAATTATCTTAAGTGTTGAGCCACAAAAGGGACCTACGGACCGTAGGTCAGTATCATCGATTGAAGCCGCGTCTAAAAAAGTTTATTTCCTTATTTGATTTTCTTTTTTTAGGACATGTTTTTCTATAAGTAGGGCATGTAAAACTCATTTTTGGGGGTTAAACACCATAATATTATTTTAGTTCTTGGTATTTTCTTGGGAAATAATTTGCGAACTCTAGCAATTTGATTTCCTAATTTCGGTTTATAAAGATTCTTGCTTTGAATTTCAATTGGAGATTACGGGTTTCTTCTACTCATTACGTAAGTTCATGAATTATTCTTCTAAAAATATGAATTGAGTTCTTGCAAGCATGGGTAACTAAATCCAAAACTAGGGTTGTGGGAACCATGAGCGATTAACATAGTATAAATAGTAACTAAGTAATTCTTGAATAGTGTTGTTGCATGCATTGATAGTTCTTTCATTTAGAAGGCTTTTTAACAGTGGCCAACGTTAGAACTCACCTTGTTGCTACTTTTCGGACCAAGGAGGTAGTTAGTAAGAAAAGAATTATTAACATAGATTTAGTGTGATACTATCTAATAGTCTAATGTCAATTGGTGTGAGGGTGAAAAATAAGCCATTTATTGATGTGATATCTAATATGAGGTAAAAGTAAGGGTTAGTAAATTATACGCACGTAGCCGGACCACGGGGTGAGGTGAAATTCTCTATTTGTTGGACCAAGCACTTAGAGATATATAACTTGCCACTTTGCGTATGATACACTAGGAAATGATTACTATTACTAGGATTACGACATTATGAGCTTATGGGGAACACATACACCCTAGTTTCTTTCTCTCATTGACAACAACTAAAGTTCGAATCTTGCTCACTTGCTCTCTAAACAACAATCAGTTATATGTTACACAAACCCCCCCTCCCCTTTACTTACTTGTCTCAGAATTACATTGACTAAACGAATATAATCTTAAGTTAAAGTTAAGTCTAAACCATATTCCTCATGGGATCGACCCCAACCTACAAGTTGAGTTCTTTACTTGATAATGATCACTTATACTTCTTTAGGGAGGTGTAATTTGAGCGTATCAAATTTTGGCGTCGCTTCTGGGGAATAAGGCTTTTAGATTAAGTTTAACTACATTATTGAACTTTACTAAATTATTTCCTAATTTTACTTTTATTTTTGGTTTTGTTTTCTACAAGTTTCTACTCTAGTGTATGCCAAGTAGATGGAGTTAAGGCGAACCATTGACCCCATACGATCTAGAGTTAAGCAGAACTTTAAGAAGGATGAATAATAAAGGGGTCAAAGTCAACCTAATTAGTAGGAATATAGGTGAAGGAGTAGAGTTGCAGCCTCCTCGGGTTGTTAATGAGAATGCCCAGGTTCATGGTGATAATCTACTTGGAGATGCATTGAGGGTGCAAAATCCACCAGAACCAAGGTTGCAAGATAACTACAGGGTCGAGTTTAATACTATTGAATCCGAAGGACCCATTGTTCTCCCTACACTACCTCCTGGGCATATATTCGTGGTGACTAGCAGTTTGATGCAGATGCTTACAGCGAGGGGTTTGTTTTCGGGTATGGCTTCGGAAGATCTGCATGGGCATATGGCCAAGTTGAGGAGTCTTTGTAAGAGTTGTGTGGGGCGACCAGAGTTAGATATGAACGTCATAGGGTTGAGAGTGTTCCCTCTATCATTGACCGGTGATACTGCTGTATGGTTTTCTGAGCTACCGTACAACTCTATTCATACATGGGATCAATTGCACAAAGTGTTCATAGCCAAGTACTTCCCATTGTCAAAGAAGCTTAACCACAAATATAAACTCAACAACTTCGTGGCACTACCAATAGAGTCTGTGAGTTGTTCATGGGATATGTTCAGTGCATTCATTAGAAGTGTTCCGAACCACCGCATTGATGATGAGTCACTAAATGAGTATTTCTATAGAGGTCAAGATGACAATGGTAAGGCTGTACTTGATACTATCACTGGAGGATCATATGGTGAGTGCAATTTTGAGGAGATCGCTGAGAAACTAGAGAAGATTTCCCGAAAAAATAAAGCATGGAGCACTCGAAAGTCTGACACTGGAAGGAGTACTTTTGCAGTTCAAGTTGCACCTGGTCAATCTGCCAATGACATTCGTAAGGAGATGAGAGAGATATCAACAGAACTTGGGTTGGTATTGAAGCATGTAAGTGGAGGTCTAAAAGAGGTAAATGCAGTGAATTACTTGACTAGGACTCCACCACCACCGGAGGAGGAATGCTACTTTGACGAGGATGCTTACTTGGTGAATGATCAGATAGGGAGTTTTCGAGCCAACGCCCAAGGTTCCAATTCGGATAAGTGGCCAAGGTCAAGGAAACCAGGTTCGGAACTATGGTAACTATAATCGAGAAGGTAAATATATCCGAGATGGGAAATGCAATCGCGACAACAACTACAACTAGAAACACATATGGCAATAAGAACGATAAAGTTTGGCCTTATGTCCCTCCACAAAATTGGGAATCTGGTAATAGGGAAGCTGGGGGTAGTATATCATGGATTGAGGATATGATGCATAAAATGATGAAGAGGTTTGATTTGACTGATGAGAATGTGAAGGAGATGCGAAATGACTTGTCTGGAATCAGTCAAAAAGTTGATGCCCATGCAGTGTCGATCAAACAACTTGAGAAGCAGATGAATCAGTTGTCCACTACAGTCAACCTATGTTAACCTGGCACACTTCCTAGTAACACTATCCAGAATCCAAAGACTGATGGACATTGTATGGTAGTCACTACTCGAGGGGGTAAGCAGACCACTGATCCACCTATGCCGTCTGAGGTTGAACTTGTAGTTGATAGAGATGATGATGAGATTGAGGTTACTGAAGAGTCCAAGAATACTACATAGAAGGAAGTGGAGATAACCCAAAAGTTATCCCCATGCCTAACCTCCATTCCCACAGAGGTTGGTAAAGAAGAACGAAGAAGGGAAATGCCACATGTTTATTACTATGTTGAAACAACTTTCCATAATGTTCCATTGATAGAATATTTGGAGCAATTGCCTGGGTATGCGAAATTCATGAAGGATTTGGTGACTAAGAAGAGGGCCGTGAGTTTTGAAGAAGATGATAGGTTGCAACATTGTAGTGCTATTGCTAGGTCACTTGTGCAGAAGAAGGAGGATCCTGGTGCCTTCACTATTCCATGTACCATCGGGTTGTTACATTTTGTTAAGGCGTTGTGTGATTTAGGTGCTAGTATGAATCTGATGCCATTGTCTATTTACAAGAAGTTGGGTTTAGGGGCTCCAAAACCGACTGCGATGCGATTGCTCATGGCGGATAGAACTGTTAAGAGGCCCATTGGTGTGCTCCAAGATGTACTTGTGAAAGTGGAGTCTTTTATCTTTCCGATGGATTTTGTGATACTTGATTGTGAGGTTAATTTTGAGGTTCCCATCATCATTGGGAGACCATTACTTGCTACTGGGTATGCCTTGGTCGATATGGAAAAAGGGCAGATGAAGTTCCCATTAATAGTGAAGGGGTGACTTTTAATATCTATAGGTCCATGAAGCAGGAAAGTGATCTCAAGTTAGTGTCCGTGGTGAATCATGTTGTGGGTCAAGGTTCTGATCTGTCTATTGAAGAACGGTTGGGTGTTGATGCACTTGCATCGGTAATGATGAATTTTAAGGGTGATAGTATTGAAGACTACGATGAGTTAGTTGCCGCACTTGATAGGTCAAAATTCCATTCCAAACCAAAGAGATTGGAGTTAGATATGAAGAATTGTGACTCTCCACCCGAAAAACCGTTTGTTGAAGAGGCTCCAAAGTTTGATCTACCATCACATTTGAGGTATGTATTCTTGGGGAGAGATGGTACTTTACCGGTCATCATTGCGGCCGATTTGAATGCGGAACAAGTTGAGGCTTTGGTTTCTGTGTTGAAGAAGTTCAAGTGGGCTATTAGGTGGATCATTGCGGACATTATTGGAATTCCTCCTGGTATTTGTTCTCATAAAATTCAACTCATGCCGGATCACAAGCCTAGTATTGAGCACTAAAGGAGACTAAATCCGCCTATGCAAGAAGTAGTGAAGAAGGAAATCATCAAGTGGTTGGATGCTGAAGTCATTTATCCTATTGTAGATAGTAGTTGGGTTTGTCCTGTTCAGTGTGTGCCCAAGAAAGGTGGGATTACTGTGGTTCCTAATGCTAGAAACAAGCTTGTTCCAATGCGGCCCGTGACTGGATGGAGAGTATGCATGGACTACCAGAAATTGAATGCTTGGACAGAAAATGACCACTTCCCTATGCCTTTCATGGATCAAATATTGGACTGCCTTGTTAGTAAGGGTTGGTATTGCTTTATTGATAGTTATTTGGGCTACAATCAGATCTCCATAGCTCCGGAAGACCAAGATAATACCACATTCACTTGCCATTATGGGACTTTCGCCTTCAAACGAATGCCATTTGGGTTATGTAGTGCTCCAGCGATCTTCCAGCGTTGCATGATGTCAATCTTTTCAGATATGGTGAAGGAAACTATTGAGGTATTTATGAATGATTTCTTTGAGGTAGGTGACTAATTTGATGGTTGCTTGGATCATTTGGTCGAGGTACTGAAATGGTGTGAAGAGTGCAATCTTGTGCTAAATTGGGAAAAGTGCCACTTCATGGTGAAAGAGGGGATCGTTCTAGGTCATCGGATTTCTGAGAAGGGTATTAAGGTTGATAGAGCGAAAGTCGAGGTAATAGAAAATCTTCCATCACTTATCTCTGTTAAATGTGTTAGAAGTTTTCTTGGGCATACAGGCTTTTATAGGAGGTTTAACAAGGATTTCTCCAAAATTGCACATCGATTGTGCAAATTGCTCAAAAAGGAGTGTAAGTATGATTTTGATGATGCTTGTCTGAGAGCATTTGGAGAGTTGAAGGAAAATCTAGTGTTTGCACCTATCATTATTTCACCGGATTGGGGACAACCGTTTAAAGTGATGTGTGATGCGAGTGGAGTGGCGCTTGGTGTTGTATTAGGACAGAGGCGAGAGAAGATTCTTCATCCTATTTACTATGCCAGCAAAGCTCTAATTGTGGCTCAAAAGATCTATACAGTGACTGAACAGGAACTCCTTGCTGTGGTTTTCTCATTCGAGAAATTTCGATCCTACTTGCTTGGTACTAAGGTCATAGTGCATACTAACCATTCTGCATTGAGGTATTTGATGGCTAAGAAGGATGCAAAATCGAGGTTGATTAGATGGGAATTGTTGCCACAAGAGTTCGACTTTTAGGTGAAAGACAGAAAAGGGACAGAAAATCAAGTTATCAATCATTTGTCCAGATTAGAGGAGGAAGCTATGCTCAAGCTAGGAGATAGGGCTGAAATTAATGATACGTTTCCAGATGAACAGGTATTGGCGGCTTCTCATGATCTTTTTCCTTGGTTCACAGACTTTGCTAACTACTTGGCGAGCGATATGGTTCCATCGAATTTGTCTTTTCACCAAAGGAAAAAGTTTATCCATGACGTGAAGAGGTTCTTTCGGGATGAGCTTTATTTGTTCCATATTTGTGCTGATGGAATTGTTCATTGCTGTGTGCCCGAGGTTGAGATGATGAGTATACCAGAGTTGTGTCATTCTTCGCCTGTTGGTGGGCATCATAGTGGTATTCGAACTGCCCATAAGATTTTGCAGTCTGGGTATTACTGGCCTTCCATCCACCAAGATGCTCATGATTTTGCCAAGTCTTGTGATCATTGCCAAATAGAAGGAGGAATTTCAAAGAGGCAAGAGCTACCTATGAATTCGATTTTAGTGATAGAGTTGTTTCATGTTTGGGGCATTGATTTTATGGGTCCATTTGTGAGTTCACATGGGATGAAGTATATTCTTGTTGTGGTTGATTATGTGTCGAAATGGGTGGAAGCAATTACACTTTCAAACAATGAAGGTAAAAGTGTCACCGCATTCCTGAAAACGAATATCTTCTCCAGATTTGGTTTACCTAGGGCGATTATCAGTGATGGAGGTTCCCATTTCTGTAATAAATTGTCCAAAGCATTGCTTGAGAAATATAGAGTCTGCCACAATGTAGCCACTCCTTACCATCCGCAGTCTAGTGGGCAAGTTTAAGTGTCCAACTGAGAGATCAATCAGATTCTTGCTAAGATTGTGAACGCTAATAGAACCGATTGGTCAAGGAGGCTTGATGATGCTCTATGGGCCTATCGCGCCGCATTCAAGACTCCCATAGGTATGTACCCTTACCAACCTGCATATAGGAAGTCTTGTCATTTTCCAGTAGAGTTAGAGCATAAGACTATGTGGGCACTAAAGAAGTTGAATTTGGATTGGGGCGCCGCATTGAGTTAGAGAGAAAATGAAATGAATGAGCTTGATGAGTTTCACCTAAGAGCTTATGAAAGTTCATCCTTGTACAAAGAGAAGATGAAGAAGTATCATGATCAAAAGATTGAAAAGCACGAATTTGATGTGGGTGATCTGGTGCTTCTATTCAACTCAAGGTTGCGCTTGTTTCCTGGCAAGCTCAAGTCCAAGTGGACTTGACCATTAATAGTCACTCAAGTGTTCCTACATGGAGCGGTCGAGCTCGAGAACAATGAGGGAACAAGGTTCAAGGTGAACGAGCAAAGAATCAAGGTCTACCTGGGCAAAGAGGAGAATGTGAAAGAAGTGGTTGAGGCCTACTATCTTGATGAAGTCTGAGTAATCAAGAGTCTTTCATCGTGCCGCGACGTTAAATCAAGCTCTACTTGGGAGGCAATCCAAGATGTACAATCTAGCCAACTATAGGGTTTTCTTTTCGATTTAGGAGTTTTCTTTGTTTCTTTGAATTTCTGTAAAACTTTAGATAGGTGTGTTATTTTTGCATTAGTGTTGGCTAGATATAGCATAGGGCCCGTGTCTAAAAGGTGCCCAGAAAATGTAAAAAGAAAGGCCTAACGGTTGCTACATGTGCAGGGATGAAAAGCCAAATCTGCAGAAAATTTCTGTTGCAGAGGTCTACGGACCACATCGACGGTACGCGGTTCAATCCACGGACCATGAATGGCATCCATAGACCCCAGGTAAGTTCTATATTTTTTCTAAGTGTTGAGTGACCTATTGTCCCTACTCACGGTTTGTAGGTTGACCCACGAACCGTAGGAGGGCTCTTGTGGGTCCAACCTAGGGTTAATGAAGACCCACCCAAACCTTTCTGATAAAAACTCTTCAATTTTAAATCCATCCCCCTCATCCCATATTCCCTCCCAACCGTTTCTAACCCTTACAAATCCCAAAACTTCCATATTAACTACCCATATCACTCCCATTTTCCATAATCACTTTTCCCTCTCCATAATCCTCTTCCTCTCTCCCAAAACTGATCACATTTTCTCCCTTCACAAAAAGAGTTCAAGGTCCGGGTTCGGTGTCACAAGGGTTAATGAGTCTTTTGCATCACACAATCACCCACTTCTAATACTTGTAAGGTAAACGACTTAAACTTAACTCTGAATTTCGGTATTCATTATTCAATACATGAAGTCATGAAGTGGGTCTTGACCTTGGGTTGTTTTTGTATGAAATTGCATGATAAATTATAGTTAGAAACACGATAGAATATGATTGTGTTGTCTATGTAATCAAATAACTCTGGGTAAATAGTCTAAGTGGAAGTTTCGACTTAGAGTTCCTAGTGTTGTATGCTATAAAAGTTAAATCATGAGTACTCGGAAACCTAGGGATGACAAACTATCATAAATTATGTTGTAATGCATGATTAGACGTAGGTTGATTGTTTGAATTGTTTAAAAATAGGTTAAAAATGAGGCATGTCTGATACCTGGCACAGACCTGACCCACGAGAACCCATCCACGGACCGTAGGTCAACCTATAGACCGTAGATCAGTTCCGTAGGTCTGTTGCACATGGAGAATCCACCAAGTGTGGAGCCATGGAGGTGGACTACGATCCGTAGGTCAACCTACAAACTATTATGCACATCTGTGGTTCCCTTTAGAGCCCAACTTTTTGGGACCTCTGACCTACAGAGGGGACCCACTGACCATAGGTCAACCTACGGACCGTAGGTGGCCACTGAAGCTACTGTACATAAATTTTTTAGTTTTTAATTTGGTTTGTTTGTTAGTCTAAAAGTTTTTCGAGTGTGTAATTGGTCTATTTTGGTACTAACTAAGCCTTCACAAGTACCATGGCTCCCAAGAAAGCTCCGACTTACGTACCAAAGGGCAAGTCAAAATTGGTAGCACCAACCTTATGGCTAATTGATGAAGATATTAATGCGGAGAAAGATCCCGCCTATGTCCCACCTACTACGAGGACATCCCCAACTGCACCTCGTACTACTCGAAATCAATCCCGACAGGCTATTCTAGACGTGGTCACTGCCTCCTAGTCTGATGAGGAGGATACACCGATCGGTTCACCAGTTGGTTCTACTTTCGGCTCTGAGTCTGCCTCTGCTTCCGGCTCCATTTTTGGCTCCACATCCAACTCTAGTTCACATGGTAGGACTGCCTCGTCTGATGAGGCTACTAGTATGAGGGACATTCCAGTGCCACCAAACATCGAGCCTGCTGTAGTTATTGAGGAGCCAAACCGGTGGTGTGTAAGTGGTCAGTGGAAGATTTAAAGGGATGCTCGAATGATGAATGAGAAAGAGAGGATGGCTCGATTGATTACCGAGGAGCGTCGGGCTCTCACAGACAACCTTCATACTATGCCTGACATCTATGCACTTTTCCAGAGGCACATGTGCGAGTAGATGGCTCGTAACCCAGGGTCTTACATCGAGGAGATTGTGAGGGAGTTCTATGCTTCCTACGCAGCCATCCTCCGAGGTTCGATTGAAAAATGGGCTAAGCTCGCCGCCAAGCCTCCACTCAAGGCTACACTAGTTCGTGGGTTCTTAGTTGATATATCAAAGGATACTATCCACCAATTCCTCTACTTCCTGAGCCACACTTTAGCAATCAACACAACCGAGTTTGATTATCGATGGGACATCGTGAGGAGCGGGGAATTCCAGAGGAATGTAGAGAAGAGGGAGACGTTATTGCGTTGGTTGGCCCGTCACTTGGCTACAGACGGAGAGCGCGCTGAGTGGGTCAACACCCCGAGTGTAGGCATCAGGAAGGCCGCTTTGAATTTTGTAGCCAAATTCTTTTGGCTGTTGGTGCGAAATAGGGTGTCTCCTACGCAGGTAGATAATGTTCTTACATGGGACGGCGCAGTCATGGTTGCAGCCTTAGTTTGCAGGGTTTGAGATGGATTTTTCCTGCATGCTGATTGCGGAGATACACGAGAGGGCCTTCAAGGCCAACACCACTTACCCTTTATCATGCCTCATTTTTGAGATGTGCAGGGATTCTGGAGTGCCAGTTTGGCATTGCGACAAGTTGATCCAGGTGACCAAATCCCTGGATATAGGCCTGATCTGAGATGAGGCCAATGTGGCGGCACCACGCAGAGAGCCATAGGTTAAGCTGCCTCCATTGGGAACATACTTAGTTGATGATGTGGAGTAGATGAAGGGTGAGGAGCCTGCCCCTCCAACCACTACTGAGGATACCCCGGCTTCCCACTTTCGGCCACCAGTCAGGCCCCTAGCTCCTCCAGAGCCACCCTTCTCTTCAGGGTCTGTTGCCGTGCCCTTAGCTCGAGTCGAAAATTTGGAGGCTCAGATGGCTACCCTACTTCTGCTTGTGAGGTCGTGGATGCAACGTGCGATTGAGGAGTCTGGGACTAGAGTTGAGTAGCAGACGGAGCAGATGATGGACCGAAAGGTTCATACCGTTCACCAGTACCTTGATGCATTTTAGCGCGTGTCTTGGAGTGACCAACCCCCACCACAGATGTCTCTGCTTTACAGACGGAGTTAGCTAGTCTCCAGGTAGATCTGGACACCCTTCTAGCTCCACCAGAGACTGAGCTTGAGTCGGCCCCCACAACACTGGTTGATAATACGGTCTTCGATTCTCTATTCGGGGAAGAGATGCCACCTCCTACTTCTTCCCATCATGCTGGAAAGCGGCCCTGCTCCAGTCGGGTTTCTGATGATACTGAGGCCGGGAGAGTTAGCAAGAGGGAGCGCCAAGAGACTGAAGTAGCTCGGTGGGCATATACCATTGATAAGGAGTTGCGACAGCAGAGGATTAAAGAGGTTAGTTTTGGTGCCTCTAGCAGTGTGAGCACCACAGATGGTGCGGTGAGAGTAGATGTTAACACTACTGAGGGTGTTGAGACTGTTGATGCGGGCACTACTAAGGGTGACTTGATTTTTGATTCAGCGGGCTCCGCGAAACCGGACCCACCCGCTTGTTGATAGGTCTTCGACGCTATGCGCCACATATTTGCTTCACCCAATCCTTTATTCTTTACTTTTTGTGCATTGGGGACAATTGCACTCTATTTTGTTTGGGTGGGGTAAATGAATTGTGAGTGATAAGGTGAAGTCTGAGTAACCCAACTCATAATCCTCTCTTGGGATTTTCTTGACTGCGTTCCTTTCCCCCCAAGAGAGTGTTTTTAATTTTTGTTGAACCGGCATATGTTAGGATTATATGTCTAGAAGCATGTGAAAGAATAAAGCATGATGGCATGATTAAGAAAGAAAAATGATACCCGTCCAAAATCGGTGATATGTGCTCCGGTGTTGACATTACCAGAATGGACATATGGTTTTTTGGTTTATTCTGATGCTTCAAGAATTGGGCTAGGATGTGTCCTTATGCAAAATGGGAAGGTTATTGCATATGCTTCAAGGAAACTTAAGAATCATGAGAAGAATTATCCTACCCATGAACTTGGATTAGCGGTTGTTGTTTTTGCCTTAAAGATTTGGAGGCATTACTTGTATGGTGTTCATGTGGATGTCTTTACCGACCACAAGAGTTTGCAATATGTGTTTTGATCAGAAAGATTTGAATCTTCGCCAAAGGAGGTGGCTTGAATTATTGAAGGATTATGACATGAGTGTCTCTATCACCCCGGTAAGGCGAATATAGTGGCAGATGCTCTTAGTCTATTAATGATAGGAAGTGTTGCTCATATTGAGGACAACAAGAAATAATTAGTTTGAGATGCTCATAGCTTGGCCCGATTGGTTGTTCGACCAGTTGACTTTACAAAGGGTGGTGCTATGGTTCAAAATCATCTTTTGTAGAGGATGTGAAGGCCAAGCAAGGTATTGATCTGATTTTGGTTGAATTGAAGGAAGCAATGCTTAAAAATTCTATAGAGACTTTCTCCCAAGGGAAGATGAGGTACTTAGATATCAAGGTCGTTTGTGTGTTCCTATTTTTGATGACTTATTTTCCTAATGTTGATGACTTAAGAGATCAGATCTTGTCAGAAGCCCATAGTTCTCGATATTCCATTCACCCGGGAGCCACCAAGATGTACCGTGACTTGCGGGAGATCTATTGGTGGAATGGGATGAAGAAGGATATTGTGGAGTTTGTGGCTAAGTGTCCTAATTGTCAACAAGTAAAGGTTGAGCATCAAAAGACGGGAGGTTTATCCCAAGATATTAGATTTCCTACTTGGAAGTGGGAAGATTTGAATATGAACTTCATTGTTGGTTTACCACACACCCGAAGACAACATGACTTGATTTGGGTTATTATTGACCGAATGAAGAAATTGGCTCTTTTCATTCCCTTCAAGGTCTCTTACTCGACGGAGGACTATGCTAAGATGTATTTGAAGGAAATGGTGAGGTTGAATGGAGTGCCCTCATCCATTCTCTCTGATCGTGGTACCCAATTCACTTTTCAGTTCTGGAAATCTTTCCAAAAAAGGTCTTAGTACTCGTGTTAAGCTTAGTACAACCTTTCATCCACAAACCTATGGGAAAGTGAAGCGTACAATCCAATCTTTGGAAGATATGTTGAGAGTTTGTGTAATTGACTTCAAGGGTAATTCGGATGACCATTTGCCTTTGATTGAGTTTGCATATAACAATAGATATCACTCAACTATTGGTATGACTCGATTTGAGGCTCTATATGGTAGGAAGTGTAGATCTCTAATAGTTTGGTTTGAGGTGGGTGAAGTTTCCCTATAAAGTCTCGAATGGGTACATGAGTCTATGGAGAAAGTTTGAATTATTAGAGAAAGGTTGAAAACGGCCCAAAGTCGACAAAAGTCCTATGACGATGTTAGAAGAAGAGATCCTGAGTTTGATGTTCATGATTGGGTCTACTTGGAAATTTCATCCATGAAGGGTGTAATGAGGTTTGGGAAGAAAGGGAAGCATAGTCCCCGATATGTGGGCCCATATCAGATTTTGAGACAAATCTGCAAGGTTGCTTATAAACTTGATCTGCCTAATGATTTGGCATTGGTACATCCAGTTTTCCATGTTTCATTATTGAAAAAGTGTGTTTAAGATCCGACATCTATAGTCCCCTTAGAAGGTTTGGGAGTTAAGAAGAATCTTTCTTATGAGGAAGTTTCGGTTGAGATTTTAGACTGGCAAGTTAAGAAGCTAAGAAATAAATAAGTTGCTTCCGTGAAAGTTCTTTGGAGGAATCAGTTAGTTGAGGGTGATACTTGGGTGGCCGAGGCCGATATGATGTCCCTCTATCTTCATCTCTTTCCTTCCAATCCTACTCAAGCTTGAGGTGTCTAGTCCCTCATGATTTGCTCATTGGGTGTCATGTGTCTTAGATATTCTCATGATTTCTTCATTATGCATGACTCATGAAAAGCTTTAATTTTGAGAAATAAGTTATGTGACTGATTCCTACATGTTTACTTGTATTTGAGTATGAGTTGCATATAGACTTCATGATATGATGTTTTGAACATGCTTTAGCTTGGAGTTGATGTTTCCTCCTCGGATATGTGCATTTATGAAATTGCATGTATGTTGGGCTGTTAGATTAAGTTTGTACCTTCCT